>CAWUFW010030366.1:0-17371 GCA_963921515.1 Calotriton arnoldi
TGTATTGTATGCGTGTCGGTCGTACGGCTTGTGTTCCGTCCGCATCGGTCGTAGTTTTCGCGCCTTGCATCGTACTTGGCGTTTTGGAGTTTGCGGGTACGTTTCGGTCGTATTTGTTCCGGGTGCGTGTCGGTCGGTTCGATTCGCGTGTTTTTCCGGCTGGATTGCTTTTTTCCGGCCGGCTCGGGCTTTCGGCTTGTGTTCCGTACGTGTCGGTCGGATTTTGCTCGCTTTGCATTGTACTTTGCGGGTCGGGCGCCACAGGTACGTGTCGGTCGGAATAAATACCGGCTCCGAGTCGGTCGGTGCTTTTTCCGGCCTGAATCGGAATCGGCCCCTATGTCGTTAACAGTCTCAAAGTCCCAATCATCAGAATAGGTACTGGACGAAATGAGATCACTTAGTGAAATTTTAAACAAATGTGGAATGTTCAATTGTTCCGTCGGGCCAAAGATATCAAAATCTGTTTTGTCCCACACTATACCATCCTGTATAGGAACGGCTGTGATGTTCACTGTCGACAAGTCTCTTGCTTCACGATGGGAAGATTTATGAGGTTTCAAAAAGTACGTTTCACGTCTTTTCCTTCAGTATTCACATGGATGTATCTGCCACTTATAAGCATGCTCACAGTTGTAAAACAAAGCTAGCCAGAGCAGGAAAACAAAAAGTCCAGATGTAATCCAGAGTTCAATCCATGGAGAAACCAAATAAGTCTTTTTCAGAAAGTGAAGAAAGTCTTGTACTTGCTGCTTAAATTTCAATGATGCTGGCGTTGTTTCAGGTTCACTCGGATCTTCTGAGAACGTATCAAAGTTAATGAAATAGCCAGAAGCAGTTCTGTCAATTGTTGGAATTGCATCAGGATTTGAAGAAATCACTGGAACCAGTTGATCACTTGCTACATTGGTGAAGACAGGTATATTTGGATGAACTGTTACTTGATTTTCAAGAGGGATGAGTTCCATTGCATGGTTGCTTAGTCCTTCATCTGTTACTGCTGAATTCTCGATGGTTATCAGTCTTTCAGTCTGAACCTCTTGGATAGTAGCGAGAGGAGGGCATCTGCTACTAGGTCGGAGTCCACCAGGCCTACTATTTAGTATTGGCCACATACTGAGGTTTGATGAGGTCGATGGACACAAACCTTTTCTCCTTTCTTCCAGCAAGGGGCGGCAGAAGTACTGTTTTTGTCCCTTGAACTGGTAGGACAGGTACTGGTTGTCTGTAAGAAGGTCCAAATTCCTTCTTGTCCGCAATCTTTTCTCTGACTAGATCCCCAACTTTTGGAATCCAGACAGGCCTTGCTGGGACCGCCGGTTTTTCCCCAGTGGTGGTTGGCTGCAGGAATACATTGCTTTGTTTCGTTCTTAACTCATTCAGTTCCTGTAAAACAGCCAAACGATCTTTGATATCAAACGTTTTATTTTCCACCACTGTGCCTACGTCATTGAGATCTGCTACCCACATTCTTGTCCCAAATAGGACCTTATATGGAGTGACCCCCCCTAGAGAACTTGTTGGCAGATTGTTTAATGAGTGTTGGACCCCATAAAGATGTTTGACCCACCCATCAACCGAACCTAATACCCTAGCTATTATAGACTGCTTTATGTCCCGGTTTTTCCTATCCACAACCAACAGTCTCCCACCGCACCCTAATACGCAGACTCTACGACGCAGGAATCCAGGACAAGGCCCTCGACTGGATCCGCTTCTTCCTCTCTGGCAGGACGCAGCTGGTCAGACTCCCCCCTTTCCTCTTGGACCCCACACCTACCACCTGCGGAGTCCCCCAGGGCTCCTCCCTCAGCCCGACGCTCTTCAACGTCTACATGGCTCCACTCGCCCCCATCGTCAGAACCTACGGACTCAACAACGTGTCATACGCAGACGACACCCAGCTCATCCTCTCCCTATCCAACGAGCCCAACACCGACAGACGCAACTTTCGAGAAGGCATGGAAGCCGTCGCCAAATGGATGAAAAACAGCTGCTTACAACTAAACACCAACAAAACAGAAATACTCATCATGGGCCCAAACCCCGATGCCTGGAGCGACACCTGGTGGCCCCCCGCCCTCGGAAACCCGCCAACCCCCATGGACCACGCACGCAACCTGGGAATCATCCTGGACTCCGAGCTCAAAATGGACCGCCAGATCAACTCTGACTCGTCTTCCTGCGTCCACACCCTCTGCCTCCTTCGTAAGACCTTCAAATGGATCCCCCTAGAACACCGAAAGACCGTCACTCACGCCCTGGTCACCAGCAGACTCGACTACGGCAACGCACTCTACGCTGGAATAAACAAAAACCACACCCGCAAGCTACAGAACATCCAGAACGCCGCCGCAAGACTGGTCCTCAAACTGCCAAAACACTGCCACATCTCCCAGCACCTGCGCACACTCCACTGGCTCCCTGTCGAAGTGAGAATCACCTTCAAGATGCTCACCCACGCACAAAAGGCCCTCCACGGCACCGGACCAGCATACCTGAACAGCCGACTCAAATTCCACGCACCCCAAAGGACCCTACGATCAGCCCAGCTCTCCTACGCCGTGGTCCCCCGTACCAGAAAGACCAGATTGGTCTTCTCCTTCCTCGCGGCCAAAGCATGGAACGCCCTTCCGCTCCACCTCAGACAGACAACATCGCTCCCCATCTTCGCAAGAAACCTCAAAACCTGGCTCTTCGACAGACCCCCTCCTTGATGGATGGAACCTGCACCCCCCCCACCCCTAGCGCCTTGAGACCCTTACGGGTGAGTAGTCGCGATTTAACAAACCCCTGATTGATTGAATGCAATGCCCAGACTGGCCATGGCTTCTTTGTAAGCCCGAGCGCTAAACGCAGGGCCCTGGTCAGACTGTAGAGTGCCTATTGCATATGTGCCGATAAAGACTCGGAAATCTTTTATAACAGTTCGAGCGTCAGCCGAGCGCTGAGGCCATATCCATAGGAACCTAGAGCAAGAATCCACTGCGACCATGATATATTTATAGTTACCGTCCCTTTGCAAGGGACCGCATTGGTCCAGGTAAACACAAGCTAATGGTTTGTCTGAAATTAACAGGGGTGTCTGCGCAGGACGTTTTACTGATGAGACTTTCATCTGTTGGCAAATATCACATTCTAAAACATAGTTCTTTGTTTGTTTCCGAATGCCAGGCCACCAATATCTCTGCTTTAGTAAAGATACTGAGGCACAAACACCTGCATAGGCAGACGCTATTACTTTGTGTGCTGCTAGGATTAGTCCTAATCTACGTTCCTTGTTTGGAATTACCCTATCCCCCACTCCAGGGAGCAAAAGGAACGTTGTTCGCATCAATTACATAAGAGTACTTGATTGGAAACATTTTTGGTAACGCTGCACTGCTGCCTTTGCTTGAAGCATTGACAGCCAACATTATCTCACCGTCTATTTTCGTTTTTGAACAAGTGATCGCAGCTACGGAAGCCATCTGAACAGCCCCCTTCGCGGCTTCGTCAGCCAATGAATTCCCTGCAACGTGAACACCATCACGTTGATGACTCAGTGTGTGGATGACGTGAGCCTTTGGTAGTACGTTTTTCAACTGAACTACTTGTTCCCAAAGCATTTTGTGCTTTATTGTGCCACCTTTCGCATCTTTGAAACCATTTTTAAGCCAGTTTTGTATATATTCATTATACGACTGAACACAGTAAAAGGAATCGCACACTATCAGTGTGGGGAATTCTCGATCTGTACTTTCAAGTGCCAGTTTGAATGCTTGTAGTTCAGCTCGCTGAGCTGTACAATCTCCTAAAGACTGGGTTTTTTGTGACCATAGGTCTGAAGATGACATCTCGCATGCGACCTTTAACGATTGCACATGCTGCACTTTAAGCTTGCTTACTCCCTGTTGCGGGCTGTGTGGATCCATCAGTGTAAATTATGAATTTGTACTGATCGAGAGGCAGAATTTCAGTGGGCAGAGGACATTCTTGTTCATATTGCAGGAATGCATGTGTTTTTAAATCTGGATCAAAAACATATTCAACATCTGTTACAGCAAGAGAATTAACCCATTGTATCCATCTTGGATGTAATGCTTTAGGATTTGGAATGCTTGCTTTTGTGACCGCTTCTAAAGCTGATACTGGGGTTATGACAATAATGCGTTTCCTTGGGCTAAGGCTCTTTCTTTTGCTACAGCGGTTTGAACTGCTGTCAGAATTTTTTCAGTTGAAGTGAAGCGCATTTCCGCTTGTGTATACAAATGAGATTTGTATGCAATTGGTACTTTTTCACCTTCATTAAATTTTAAGTAGGTGAATCCGCATTGACCCGAAATTATTCGGATCACCAGGTTGCGTTGACTTACGCGTGTTTGTAAGTGATTTGTTGCTAACATGTTAGCCCGGAATGAACGCAAGATTTCTGTGTGTTCGTTTGTCCAGTTTCTGATTGAGAAATCAGGTTTGTTTAATGCGTAGAGAGGTTTAACCCTTTCTGCGTAATTTAGAATGTATGTTCTTCCAAAATTGAGGAAACCCAGGATGGATTGTAAGTTTTTAGCGTTTTTGGAGGTTGGAGCAGCGCACATTTCTCTAGAAAGTTAGCTGCCAAGCTATTGCCTTCACTTGAAAGCTCATATCCTAGAAATAGGACATTGAGATGGGCAATTCTGGATTTTTAAAGTTGAATTTGTAGCCCTCAGAGGCGAAGCCCAGTATAATGGTACTCACCCTGTTCAAGTGTTTATTCAAGTCATCGTCTGTCAGATAGATGTCATCGACATAGGACAATGCCTCATTGTCATAAATTTGTAGTAACTCCGTTACCCTCACTGAGAATAAACCTGGGCTGTTCTTGAACCCTTGTGGGAGTCAACAAAATTGACGCTGGGTCCTCATTATGGAGAAAGCTGTTAAGTACCTGCTTTCAGGTGCTATGTTTTGACAAAATAAACCATTTGAGATGTCTAGTGTGGTTTTATATTTTTACGCACAATGTTATTCATTAATGCTGTGCTATGTGCATTTTGCACTGCAAAAGTTTTAGAACAAGTGTTTAAGTGTCTGTAGTCCAAAACTAGACGATATGATTTGTCTGGTTTGGAGACAGGAAACAAAGGATTGTTCATTGAGGAGGTGCATGTTTCAATAACCCCTTGGTATTCAAGTTGATCTAAGATCTCCCTTACCTGTTTTTTAGCTTCTTGCTTTATTGGGTACTGCCGCTGGGCAGTTGGTTCATGTTTCAGATGTATTTTATGGTAAGGTAAGTCCTCATCCCATCCTACATGATTTTTATATAATGCTGGGGCCTGGGCTACTGCCCATTTCTTGGCATATGTATATTTTAGGTGAATTGGAATGTGGTTGGAGAAGGCAGGCATAATAATGTCCTCGCCATGTGGGCACTCCCTGACAAATTGTGCTGGCCAGTCTTTTTCTGCTAGAAGTATGTCAAAGCCCCTTGATAGTCTTTCCCAAAAAAGTGCTTTCACCTTTCATTCAAGTCTACCATCTCCAGAAGTTCCTTTAGGTTCTGGCGATCTATTGTGACTTCTGCTGCACTGTCCAGCATTGTCTGAGCCCATTCTCCGTTTTTGAGTTGTGTTCTCAGTATTCTCGGCATGTCTGATCTTCAGACCTGCTACTTTCTTTTTGGAGAATTGAGGTTTTGTTTTATTTTTTGGAGCGTGTTTTTCTTTCTTGGATTTCACGCGTTCTTCTCTATGTTCTGACTGTTCTCTTCTTTCCGAAGTCTGTGATGAGATCTGAAAGGGACGAGAGGAACGTGTATCAGTATCTTGATACCTATCAGGTTTTCTCAAAGTATCCCTATTCCTGAGGTTATACCTCCTTTCAGAGGGTTCCTTTTGAGGAGACCTACCTCGGGATTGAGAACGTTTCTCGTTTGAATTTTGTTTATTAGTCTCCCACTTCTTTTTAGAAGATGTAGGAGTTTGTTTAATAGAGTCCTTCTCAGGACTTTCAGATAGTTTCGGCTTCACTGGTCTTCCACCCAAACTATCTCTGCCTAATTCTGCATAAGATTGTTCAGTTATTCTGGGTAGTTCAGTTTGATGTTCTGTAACATCGAATTCCCTTGATTTTTGGCGGATCGCCACTGCTGCTGCCTCCCCTTTAATATTAGATAATATTATTGTTGAGACCTGGTCGAAATTTTTCAGTAATTTCATACCTAAATTTAGAGCAGGCTCTGCCCCGTATTCATTTTGAATTTGTTTCAGGACATCAGGTATTACCGCAATTGACGGAATGCCATGTGTTTTAGTATAGATGGCAGCAAAGACTGAGCCCCAAGTGGTGCAATCTTCCAGTTGTGGTGTGATCCCCATTGGTAAACTGATTGTCAGTATTCTGTGTTTCTCATACGAGCTAGTATTTGGAAATACTGCTTCGATTTGAGTAATTTTTTGAGCTATCCAGAATGGAATTTGCTCACATTTTGTGGGCATTTTACCCATGACTGCGTATAGAGTCTGTGGTGTAATTTTTAGTGTGTTCCCCTGTTGAGGAGTTTGATTTGGAAGTGTCAATGGTGGTTGGACTGTGAAAGTCTGCATGACATATTGGACCAATTGTCTGTATATTTTTATTAATTCTTGTAGTTGAACAAGTAGTTCCTCATCTGACATTATATCCAGGTCAGGATAAGGTGTGTAGCTGGATATAATCGGCCATGTTGCTCCTGGTCTACCTAGTGGACCGAGCCTGTTAATGTTTCTGTGAAGTTTTAGGGCGCCTTTAAACCAGAGCTGATGCTCCTGGTATGTTGGTGGAATGTCAATATCCTCGAAAGGAATATATTCCTCTGGTGGATCATCTTCTTTGTAGAAGTGAAACAGTTTTGTAACTGGATTGGATTCAGGAAATATTACCCATGAATAGAATACCTCTGTCTGAAATGATTTGTGTGCCTCTATCACGAAAACTGCTCTACTGCCTCTTGGTGGTAGGCTGTGTCTTGTGAGTTTTAGAGTGATGGCTCTTCTTAAGTTTGGAGGGATGTCTATAACACCCTCCTCGGTTCCATCTAAACCTGTAAAGTTAAAAACTGCTATGGCTGGGTCAGCCGCAGCTCCACCGTTTCCGGTGTTATTGTCCCCGTTTATGGACATTTTGTTTTTTTGAAAAATGTAGAACAAATTTAAAGGAAACAAAGATAAGGTGCACTGTATCCTTCAACGTTGAGCAAACCAAACAGCTAATATATAGGGTGCTTCCCTATGTAGCCATGGCGGATACTTAGCCCTGCCCACTCCAGACGTCTTTTGGAGTATATGGGTAGGGGTCTCTGAGAGAAAAAGCACGGCTGAGTTACTCAGTATCTAGCATTGAATTTCCGCCTTACTAAACGTTGGGCGCCATGTAGTGTAGCTCCTATTTCCCTAATAGACTCTGCGCATTGGAATAATATCCCCTATAGGTTTGACATAGGACTAAGGTCAGTATGTCCCTATCGAGTATATTAAACTTAATTACTTGTGCCAGCTAGCTCAGAGGCCACTAGAAACTCCTTGACAAGCAAGAAGGGAGTAGTTTCTGGCAGTCGCAAAACATGACCACTTTATTTCCCTTTAGAATCAGAATGTGTCCCAGAGTCGTGAAAACAATAGATAACTATTTCACTCAGCTCACTCATACATACTTAGTTTTCCTCAAAGTTACACAGAAAAAATAGATCGGGCTTTTCAATAAAAGGTTTATTGAACAGTCTTGTTTCTCGTGTAAGTAAAATGTGCTGTTACGATCGCAAGACAGAATGCAAGATAAATAATGTACAGCATAAGCAGTAGAAATAAATAATACTGCGCTAGCATGATCTTTAGTAGATATTCATTTACATAAATAACACAGACTAAAAAATGCAAGTACTCATACGATGCGTTTATAAGCTAGTTCTACCCCAATGTACCTAACCTAACCTAGGTGTAGGGAGAGGTATGAAGTAGGTGAAGTATTCATTACTATGGTATACTAAGAGTATGTTAAGCCTAGTATGCCTAGTATGCCAAAAATCGCTCTATCTTCTAGTCAACCCCATACCTTAAGAATGAGAGAGGTAGGAATCTCTTGCCAGACTTGAACTCCAACACCCCGCAAGGGAAGTCAGATCACTGGAAGCTGGACTCTCTGCATGCAGGGATGACAGCGTCTTCTCAGTGCGTCAGGCCGGGAAACGGGCTCCTCTGAAGTCGAGGTCTCCTCTAATTTACAAGGGCTAGGGAAGCTATATTTATACCTGAGAGGTACCTCACAATGCTAGCATTGACGTGAATCGGACAGCGGAAGACGTCATGAATAAACCCCTAAGGTATAACGGTTCATCCATAATAGATGAGTCCTTAAAGAAATCAATAGTCCTGTGCTAGGGAAACTCCCGAAGCCTAAGGGTCTGTACTTCAAGAACTCATTGTGACGTTAGGGTGGACGATGTCGGAGAGCATGCCTGTTTTTGGAGTGCCCGGTTTAATGCCTAAATAAGGACTGGGATTTTATGCCTATATAAGGACAGGGCGAATTGTGCCAATATAAGGACATGACACAGGAAAACCTATATACGGACATCCTAAGAGGAATACAACACTCCTATTTCCCTAATAGACTGCGCATTTGAATAATATACCCTATAGGTTTGACATAGGACTAAGGTCAATATGTCCCTATCGAGTATATTAAACTTAATTACTTGTGCCAGCTAGGTCAGAGGCCAGTAAAAACTCCTTGATAGACAAGAAGGGAGTAGTTTCTGGCAGCCGCAAAACATGACAACTTTGTTTCCCTTTTAGAATCAGAACGTGTCCCAGAGTCCTGGAAACAATAGATAACCATTTCACTCAGCTCAATCGTGCATGCTTAGTTTTCCTCAAAGTTACATTGGAAGAATAGACGGGCATTTCTATAAAAGATTTATTCAACAGTCTTGTTTCTCGTGTAAGTAATATGTGCTGTTATGATCACAAGACAATATGCAAGATAAATAATGCACAGCGTAAGCAGTAGAAATAAATACTGCGCTAGCATAATCTTTAGTAGATATTCATTTACATAAATAACAAAGACTAAAAAATGCGAGTACTCATATGATGCGTTTCTAAGCTAGTTCTACCCCAATGTACCTAACCTAACCTAGGTGTAGGGAGAGGTATGAAGTAGGTGGAGTATTCCTTACTATGGTATACTAAGAGTATGTTATGCCTAGTATACCTAGTATGCCTAGTATGCCAAGAGTCCCTCTAGGTTTCTAGTCAGCTCCATACCTTAAGATTGAGAGAGGTGGGAATCTCTTGCCAGACTCGAACTCCAACTCTGCGCGAGGGAACTCAGATCACTGGAAGCTGGACTCTCTGCGTGCAGGGATGACAGCGTCTTCTCAGTGCGTCAGGGCGGGAATCGGGCTCCTCTGACGTCGAGGTCTCCTCTGATTTACAAGGGCTAGGGAAGGTATATTTATTCCTGAGAGGTACCTCAGAATGTTAGCATTGACGTGAATCGGACAGCGGAAGACGTCATGAATGAACCCTCAAGGTATAAGGGTTCATTCATAATAGATGAGTCCTTGAAAAAATCAATAGTCCTGTGCTAGGGAAACTCCCGAAACCTAAGGGTCTGTTCTTCAAGACCTCGTTGTGACGTTAGGGTGGACGGATGTTGGATACCATGCCTGTATTTGGAGTGCACAGTTTAATGCCTAAATAAGGACTGGGATATTATGCCTATATAAGGGCAGGGCGAATTGTGCCTATATAAGGACATGATAGAGGAAAACCCATGTACGGGCACCCTAAGAGGAATATGACACATGTACTAATCCAAACACTGCGCCAAAACCCAAACACTTATAAATTCACCTAGGTACTTTCCTTGCAGTACTCTAATGATTCAGTCAGTACCCAAGTACTCATGCAATGACCCAGGCCTTAACACATGCACTGATGCAAACCCCTGTCCACTACACATGCAGTCCTCTAACCACATACACACTTGTCTTTCACAACTTCAATTACCCAGGCAGTACCTATGCATTCCAGCAATCACCCTGTCACTCCCCATGCACTCCTTCAGTCAGGCATTCAGCACCATGTACTAATCCAAACACTGCACCAAAACCCAAACACTCATAAATTCACCCAGGCACTCTCCTTGCAATACTCTAATCATTCAGTCAGTACCCAAGTACTCATGCAGTGACCGAGGCCTTAACACATGCACTGCTACAAGCCCCTGTCCACTACACAAGCAGTCCTCTAACCACCTAAACACTGGTCTTTCACACTTTCAATTACCCAGGCAGTACCTATACACTCCAGCAATCACCCTGTCACTGCCCATGCACTCCTCCAATCAGCCATCCAGCACCATGTACTAATCCAAACACTGCGCCAAAACCCAAACACTTATAAAGTCACCCAGGCACTCTCCTTGCAGTACTCTAATCATTGAGTCAGTACCCAAGTACTCATACAATGACCCAGGCCTTAGCACATAGACTGCTACAAACCCCTATCTACTACTCATGCAGTCCTCTAACCACCTTCACACTTGTCTTTCACTCCTTCAATTCCCAGGCAGTATCCATACACTCCAGCAAACAACGTGTTACTCCTCATGCACTCCTCCAGTCAGCCATCCAGCACATATACTAATCCAAACACTACGCCAAAACCCAAACACTTATAAATTCACCCAGGCACTCTCCTTGCAGTTCTCTAATCATTCAGTCAGTACCCAAGTAGTCATGCAGTGACCCAGGCCTTAACACATGCATTGCTACAAACCCCTGTCTACTATGCATGCAGTCCTCTAACCACCTACACACTTGTCTTTCTCACCTTCAATTACCCAGGCAGTTCCTATACACTCCAGCAATCACCCTGTCACTCCCAATGCACTCTTTCAGTCAGGCATTTAGCACCATGTACTAATCCAAAGACTGCTCCAAAACCCAAACACTTATAAACTCACCCAGGCACTCTCCTTGCAGTACTCTAATCATTCAGTCAGTACCCAAGTACTCATACAATGACCCAGGCCTTAGCACATAGACTTCTACAAACCCCTATCTACTACGCATGCAGTCCTCTAACCACCTACATACTTGTCTTTCACACCGTCAATTACCCAGGCAGTACCTATACACTCCAGCAAACACCCTGTCACTCCCCATGCACTCCTCCAGTCAGCCATACAACACCATGGACTAATCCAAAGACTGCGCCAAAACCCAAACACTTATAAACTAACCCAGGCACTCTCATTGCAGTACTCTAATCATTCAGTCAGTACCCAAGTACTCATACAATGACCCATGCCTTAACACATGCACTGCTACAAACCCCCGTCCACTACACATGCAGTCCTCTAACCACCTACACACTTGTCTTTCACACCTTCAATTACCCAGGCAGTACCGATACACTCCAGCAAACACCCTGTCACTGCCCGTGCACTCCTCCATTCAGCCATCCAGCACCATGTACTAATCCAAACACTGCACCAAAACCCAAACACATATATATTCACCCAGGCATTCTCCTTGCAGTACTCTAATCATTATTTCAGTATCCAAGTACTCATGCAGTGACCCAGGCCTTAACACATGCATTGCTACAAACCCCTGTCCACTATGCATGCAGTCCTCTAACAACCTACACACTTCTCTTTCACACCTTCAATTACTCAGGTAGTTCCCATACACTCCAGCAAACACCCTGTCACTCCCCATGCACTCCTCCAGTCAGCCATCCAGCACTATGTACTAATCCAAACACTGCGCCAAAACCCAAACACTTAAAATTCACCCAGGCACTCTCCTTGCAGTACTTTAATCATTCAATCAGTACCCAAGTACTCATACAGTGACCCACTTGCTCCTTTCTACTCTTCTCCTGCCTCTTTCTACACCCCTGTTGCTTCATTCTGCACTTTCCATGCCTCTTTCTGCACCTCTCTTGCTTCTTTCTGCACCCGGTTGCCTCTTTATGTACCTCTTCTGCCTCTTTCTGCATTTTTCTTGCCTTTTTCTGCACCTCTCTTCCCTCTTTCTGCATGTCTGTTGCCTCTTTCTGCACCTCATTTGCTTCTTTGTGCACCCCTGTTGTCTCTTTCAGCACTCGTCTTCCCTCTTTCTGTACCTTTCGTGCCTGTTTTTGCATCTCACTTGCCTCTTTCTGCACTTTTCTTGCTTCTTTCTACACCTCTGTTGCTTCTTTCAGCAACTCTCTTGCCTCCTTCTGCACCTCTTAGTTATATGTAGTTTTAATTCCCTTGCCCTATTATCTAATAGGGCCATACAGGGGAGGTCATGCCAATTACAGGGGAACCCCAACCCATAGTGTACCCTAGTGTATGTAGGTGTTTTCACTGTATTCTAAGTGTCTTTCTGCATAGCACTGGCTCCGGACCTGGTTAGTCAAAGTCAGTTATCGCCAGTACCCGTCAGCAAAAAGTTGGGGGCACAGGATGACTTTGCAACAAGGCCTCTTTCTGCTCCTCTGTTGATTCTTTGTGCACATCTCTTGCTTCTTTCTGTACCTTTCTTCGTCTTTCTGAACTTCTGTTTCCTCTTTCTGCATTTCTCTTGATTCTTTCTGCACCTTTCTTCCTCTTTCTGCACATGCCCTACCTTTGTAGGCATACATTGAAATTAGCATTTAAAAAACCTTTGAAATTCACTAAAAAAACCACAGGTTTCATGGACGTTATAGTTAGAAATTAGCATTTAAAGAACCTTTGAAATTCACAGAAAAAAACATAGGTTTCAGGGAAGTTATAGTTAGAAATTAGCATTTACAAAACCTTAGAAATTCACTGAAAAAAACACAGGTTTCAGGGATGTTATAGTTAGTTGGACATTTTACTCGTACAAAACCAGAGAAATGTGGCCGTTATAGTTAGTTCAGCTAACTATAACTTGCGCCCCTGCAATGCACTGCTGATGACGTCACATATTTCATCATTCATGACATGGTCAGTGACAGCACTGATGACATCACTGATGACATCACTGATGACATCATCCAAGTGATAATCTGATTCACCTCCTCATACCCTAATATAACCTTTGATACACCTACTCTAAAATACAGACTACCATTTTCAAAACAGTAGACGCACCAATACCAATAAGTTCATACTCACTCAATAATTCCAAGATCTACACACACATCCACTCATTCACCCATACAGTCACTCATACATGCAGTCATCCATCAATACAGCACTATTATATGCACTCACATATCTATACAGACACTCACACACCGCCACTCATCCATAGAGTTACTCACACACCTAGTCAGTCATGCAAAGAATCAATCACACTCCCATTTACTCACCTATACAGTTATACACACACCACCTCACTTATTCAAACATATACTAACATATACTTACACTCTTATACAATAACTAATACAAGCACACACTCATATATACAGCTACTCTCACAATCACTCACTCTCACATATAGTCATTTATATACTCCAATAGCCACATATACTACCTTCACATATGCAGTTACTCACACATGTACCACTGAGGCATCCATTCACTCACCAACACATCCATACACACACTCACCCACCCATACAGCCCTTCACAGATGCACCCTTGAACCCATACACTCAGTGAATCACCCACTCACAGATCTATGCACAAGTCACACCTCCCACCCACCCACACAAATACTCAGGCACCCATACAGATACTCAGACAACCAATCAATAACCTATATAGACCCTCATTTAGCTACTCACCAACCCATGCAACCACTTACACACCAACTGACAAACTAAACTGTGAGAATGTCTGTATCAGTCACTAACCCATGCATTCAGTAAGACACATTTAATCACTCACTTATAGAGTCAGTCACGCACCTACTAAATCATCCATTCAGACACTTATACACCCACTCGTTCTTCAATACACCTTGGCATATATATATATATAAAACATATTTAAACTTTACAGAAACACACATTCACTGGATGATGTCAGCAGTGATGTCATCAGTGATGTCATTTGAGATGTCATCAGTGATGTCATCAGTGATGTCACTGACCATGTCATGAATGATGTAATATGTGACATCATCAGCAGTGCATTGCGGGGGCGCGAGTTATAGTTAGCTGAATTAACTATAACGGCCGAATTTCTCTGGTTTTGTATGAGTAAAATGTCCAACAAACTATAGCATCCCTGAAATCTGTGTTTTTTTCAGTGAATTTCTAAAGTTTTGTAAATGCTAATTTCTAACTATAACATCCCTGAAACCTATGGTTTTTTCAGTGAATATATATATATATATATATTCACTGAAAAAACCATAGGTTTTAGGGACAGTTATAGTTAGTTGGACATTTCACTCAGTACAAAACCATAGAAATTCCCCTGTTATAGTTAGTTCAGCTAACTATAACTCGTGCCCCCGCAATGCACTGCTGATGACGTCACATATTACATCACTCATGACATGGTCAGTGACATCACTCATGACATCACTGATGACATCTCAAATGACATCACTGATGACATCACTGATGACATCATCCAGTGACTGTGTGTTTCTGTAAAGTTTAAATATGTTTAATATATGTAGGGAAAGGCGTATTGAAGAATGAGTGGGTGTATAAGTGTCTGAATGGATGATTTAGTACGTGAGTGACTGACTCTACAAGTGAGTGATTAAATGTAATTACTGAATGCATGGGTTAGTGACTAAACTGTGTGAATGTCTGTATCCGTCTGTTTGTTGGTGTGTAAGTGGATGCATGGATTTGCGAATAGCTACATGAGTGTCTACATGGGTTATTGATTGGTTCTCTGAGTATCTGTATGGCTGCCTGAGTGTTTGTGTGGGTGGGGTGTGTGTGACTCTATACATAGATGTGTGAGTGGGTGATTCACTGGGTGCATGATTTCAAGAGTGCATCTGTGATGGACTGCTTGGGTGGGTGAGTGTGTGTATGGGTGTGTTAGTGAGTGAATGTATATCTCAGTGGTACATGTGCGAGTAACTACATATGTAAAAGGCAGTATATATGTGTGTTAGAGTATTTAAATGGCTATAAGTGAGAGTGTGTTATTGTGAGAGTGGCTGTATGGATGCGTGTGTGCTTGTATCAGTTATTGTATAAGAGCGTAAGAATGTGCTAGTATTTGTATGAGTAAGTGAGCTGGTGTGTGTATAACTGTATAGGTGAGTAAATGGGTGTGTGATTAATTTTTGCATGACTGACTAGGTGTGTGAGTACCTCTATGGATGAGTGGCGGTGTGTGAGTGTTTATATAGATGTATGAGTACATATGATAGTCCTGTACTGAGTGACTGTAAGTATGAGTGACTGTACAGGTGAGTGAGTGGATGTGTGTGTAGACCTAAGAATCAGTGAGTGGGTATGTCGTTTTTGGTGTTGGAGTGTCTATGGTTTTGAGAATGGCAGTCTGTAAGTTAGAGTGGGTGTATCAAAAGTTATATTAGGGTGTGAGAAGATGCATGAAATTATCACATGGATGATGTCATCAGTGATGTCATTTGAGATGTCATCAGTGATGTCATCAGTGATGTCACTGACCATGTCATGAGTGATGTAATATGTGACGTCATCAGCAGTGCATTGTGAGCGCGAGTTATAGTTAGCTGAACTAACTATAACGGGGGAATTTCTATGGTTTTGTACGAGTGAAATGTCCAACTAACTATAACTGTCCCTAAAACCTATGGTTTTTTCAGTGAATTTCAAAGGTTTTTTAAATGCTAATTTCTAACTATAACGTGTCTGAAACCTATGGTTTTTTCAGTGAATTTCAAAGGTTTTTAAATGCTAATTTCTAACTATAACGTGCCTGAAACCTATGATTTTTTAAGTGAATTTCAAAGGTTTTTAAATGCTAGTTTCTAACTATGCCAACAGAGGTAGGACATGTGAAGAAAGAAGAAAAAACGCACAGAAAGAAGCAAAAGATGTGCAGAAAAAACCAACAGAGGAGCAGAAAGAGGCCTTGTTGCAAAATCATCCTGTGCCCACAACTTTTTCAGACGGGTACTGGTGGTAACTGACTCTGACTAACCAGAGCCAGTGCTATGCTAAAAGACACTTAGAATACAGTGAAAACACCTACATACACTAGGGAACACTATGCGTTGGGGTACCCCTGTGATTAGCATGACCTCCTCTGCAAGTCCCTAGTACATAATAGGGCAGGGGGATTAAAACTACCTCTTAAAACGCGCTACAGGGCGCGTTTGCACAGTGGTGAAGGGAGGGGGGCCTGAGTTGACATGTGTGCAAACGCGCCCTGTGGTGCGTTTTAAGTTGCGGGATTAAGTCCCCTTGAATCCTGAGGGTCCCTGGGGCCCAACTAGCCCCCCAGGTACCTACAGTTAGGACCACAGAGCTGAGTTGCAGAGAGGCGTTCCGAGGCCACGCACCTTTTTTCACCTCTCTGCAACGCAACTCTGTTGTGCTTACTGAAGGTACCTGGTGGGCTAGTTGGCCCCCAGGATTCAAAGGGAATTAACTCCCCAACTTAAAACGCACCACAGGGCGTGTTTGCGCACATGTCACCTGAGGCCCCACCCCCTCCCTTCACCACTGTAGAAACGCACCCCGTGGCGCATTTTAAGTTGGGGGATTAGGTCACCTTGAATCCTGAGGGTCCCTGGGGCCCAACTAGCCCACCAGGTACTTCCAGTAAGCACCACAGGCCTGGGTTGCAACACCTGTAACAAATTGTGCAGTTGTGTTTAGGTAGTGAAGAGGGTCGTGCTGGGGGTAGTGTTTTAGGGTTTAGGGTAGTGCAGTGGTGTTTGTGTAGTGTAGGGGGTCATGCTGGGGGTAGATTTAGGGTTTAGGGTAGTGCAGTGGTGTTTGGGTAGTGTAGGGAGTCGTGCTGGGGGAGTGTTTTAGGGTTTAGGGTAGTGCAGTGGTGTTTGGGTAGTGTAGGGGGTCATGCTTGGGTTAGTGATTTAGGGTAGTGCAGTGGTGTTTGGGTAGTGTAGGGGATACTGCTGGGGGTAGTGTTTTAGGGTTTAGGGTAGTGCAATGGTGTTTGGGTAGTGTAGGGGGTACTGCTGGGGGTAGTGTTTTAGGGTTTAGGGTAGTGCAGTGGTGTTTGGGTAGTGTAGGGGGTACTGCTGGGGGTAGTGTTTTAGGGTTTAGGGCAGTGCAGTGGTGTTTGGGTAGTGTAGGGGTGTCATAAGGTTTCTGCACATACACAGAGCTATGCACAGGAAAATGGGACCCCGGAATACAGTGGTTTGCCACCATATACCGTAGCACCCAAAAACCCCAACCCAACTAGCTTAGCATCCCATTAGCACCCAAGTACTAATGTTTGGACAACCCAGAACACGGTATCT
>CAWUFW010030367.1:0-17369 GCA_963921515.1 Calotriton arnoldi
TTCCTAACTGTTGTGTCTGCAGGTACGTAGTTACACGTCCATGAAAGCCAGTGCAGCTTCGTAGGCTATCATTTCCAACATGAGGTCGTTGTCGACTTCATCAAACAGGACGGCGAGGCTAACCATTAGCAGGTCCGGACAGATGTGCTGCGTCCACCCCCTTTCACCAATTAGCACTACAGCCCAATAGGGGAGCGGCTCAATGTGGTCACTGCACACGAGGAGTTCTGCAAACCCCCAGGTCCAGCTGCCAGCATGTATGCCAAGTATCCAGGCATCCCATAGACGGGTGTCACGGTGACACTCATGGTCGTGGGCCAACAGGGGGTGCACACACATGTCGAAATCCAGTTCGGCTACCGTCCTGTTGGATAGGCAGACATCCATGGACCACTCGAATATGCACGAGTGACAATGCAACACAGGCTGCACGCAGGTGACGTTGGCAAGGCGGAAGCTCAGCCGGTAACTGATCCGCAGCACTACCAATGGCAGTGCCCCCAGTAAATGCAGCATACATGCACGGTACAGTTCCACGTGACAGGGGTTGTGCATGTGTCCGGGATGGTCTGCCATAGCGTTAGTGGCTCTAGTTGAAGCGGCACTGTTCTGTCCTGCGCCAGTTCTGTGGATGAAATGCCACAGCTCGGATCAAAGAGTTGTTTAAGTGTGCAACGGTTGTACGCCTGGGATGGTGTGGGAGTAAGTGTGAAGGCCATTCCATGCAAGATAACTCCGAGCAAGGATGTCTGTCTGTGGGGTGTGTATACGTTGTTCTGTCGTCGGGCTGTGCGTAGTGTGGGAGTCGTCCTCAACTGCTATCGTATCTGTCAGGGGGTGCCGGGCACATGCAATTCCGAGGTCGGATGTGCAGATGTGCTTCCGCCTGATAGTTCAGACAAAGGAGCTTTCATCCCTAATGTCAGTTTGTCATCTGCTTGCATTCATGAAGTGTGATGTGGCTTGTTGGGTGTGTGGTGGGATGTGTGCGACTTTGGGATCCATGTTTGACATGACTTGCATGTGGCAAATGAGCGGCATCACTGTGTGTTACGTTGCCTCACAGCTGCTCCTCCCTCCCCCCGAGCCTATTTACTTGTGTGCGCTGCGCGGTTGCCTCACTTGCACTCCTAGGACACACCATTGTCATGCCTGTCTGCGCATGTCCACAAGCCTGTCAACGACACTGTGATGTTGTCCGTTGAAGGTGGGTGGACACGTGAGTATAGGCCTATGGTAAGGTTAGTGCGGACACAGATGTAGAGTTCATGCCTGGCTGAACTCACGCTGCGATTAAGGCTAGGTATTTGGCTCATGCTGCGGCAATGCAGATACACACAACACTTGGCATGTATGAGCCAAGACCCCGAGCGGTCATGCGCTCCTTCATTTCTGTTTGTGCGAGACCGCCCTCCGGGTGCATGCTACATTGCAACATTGTCAATTGCGGGCCGGGTGGCGCCGACACTACAACAGAGACACACGCATTGGTGACTTCCTTCTCCAGGCCAGAACTGAACCACGCCCTGAGCCCCGGGCTAATTCTACACACCCCTGTGCTGGACTGACGTACGCCGGCCCAGCCCACTCCGCTTACGCTTACAGGGGGGGGGACAAAGCTACATATCCAAGGTCTTACCCGCTGCCTGAAGTGACATGCTTGCATCCGCTGTCCACAGCACAATGTGATGTGGTAGGGCCAGTGGCCATCACGCATACATAATGACCACACGGACACACTTAGATAGATAGTGGAACTGGCTACGGGCACGTGCGCCCGGCCCCTTTTTATTACCAGGGTCACATGTCCAGTGACGCCTGTGCTGGATGGGTGTGGGGTGAGTGTAAGCCAGCACTCAGGGAGTGGTTGGTGCTGGCAACAACTAGAACAGTGATCATCGGATCACACACACAGAGTCACTTATGAAGGGTCCATGACTTGCAGTGCACTGAGGTAGTGGCACCAGAACTGGACTCACACACATATGATTACATCATAAAGGGTCCATGACTTGAGCTACACTGAGTTCGTGGCACCGAAAGCGCTCGGCGGGTGCGCAGCCTGCGATGATGCGTCGTCCGGGCGGGCCGCCCTGGAAGCAATGTCTGTTGCCTACTGGACTGCGCCATGAATAAATGAAGACTCAATTTGAATTGTGAGCCCTGCTGACCGCAGTCTAGGCTGGAGGCAGCGGTCAGCGAGGGCCCACAGCCACATGGCGATGACTTGTGTTGCACAGGGTCAGTGGCACCTGGAGCGCTCAGCAGGTGCACAGCCAGCGATGATGCGTCGTTTGACTTGGGGGACCTGCTGACCACAGTGTAGGCCGGAGGCAGCGGTCAGCAAGGGCCCACAGCCACGTGGCGTCGACTTGTGTTGCACAGGGTCAGTGGCACCTGGAGCGCTCAGCAGGTGCACATCCAGCGATGATGCGTCGTTTGACTTGGGGGACCTGCTGACCGCACTGTAGGCCGGAGGCAGCGGTCAGCAAGGGCCCACAGCCACTTGGTGATGACTTGTGGTGCACTGAGTTAGTGGCACCTGGAGCGCTCAGCAGGTGTGCAGCCAGCGATGATGCGTCGTTTGACTTGGGGGACCTGCTGACCGCAGTGTAGGCCGGAGGCAGCGGTCAGCGAGGCACCACAGCCACGTGGCGATGACTTGTGGTGCACTGAGTTAGTGGCACCTGGAGCGCTCAGCAGGTGCACAGCCAGCGATGATGCGTAGTTTGACTTGGGGGACCTGCTGACCGCAGTGTAGGCCAGAGGCAGCGAGGGCCCACAGCCACGTGGCGATGACTTGTGGTGCACTGAGTTAGTGGCACCTGGAGCGCTCAGCGGGTGTGCAGCCAACGATGATGCGTCATCCGGGTGGGCCGCACTGGGGGCAATGTCTGTTGACTAGTGGTTTCCTCCATTAACAGAAATGTGGCACAATTTGCATTGTGGGACCTGCTGACCGCAGTGTAGGACTAAGGCAGTATCTGGCACACACATGACTCCGTGTTGCTGTGCCGCTGGATGCGCTGGGGCCTGTGTTGCGGAGTCTGGAGGTCACGGCGGCGGACTCGTGGCAGGGTGAGGTGCGCCGCCCTAGCAGACGGGTTGCCCATCACGGAAGAGAACCACACCCAGAGCCCCGGCCTTTTTATCCGCACTCCTATGCTGGAGTGGCGTACGCAGGCCCAGCCCACTGCGCTTACGCTTACAGGGAGGGACGGCACAGCTACATGTGCAGGGTCTTCCCCACTGCCTGAGGTAACATGTTTGCGTCCACTGTCCACAACACTACAAACCCCAGCAGTATATGTCCACATGGACATGTCTGTGCTCTGCATTCTGTGGTCTGTCCAGCACATCACCGCCACACTTGGCATTGTGTACATTCTTCTTCATGGGTGAGTTGCCTCCTTCACACATACTTGGTTCCCAACTCTCCCCCCATTCTGCACTTGTGTGGCTGAGGGGCCATGCCGTTTTCGGAAGGTCCGCTGTCTTGTCCTACGCTGCCTCGGTGGTAGTCCGGGGGGGGGCCTGGAGGAGGGGGTCCTGGGGGTGGTGGCGGTGGGTGTTGTGGCCCTCTTGGGTCTCCGAGCTGCATGTTCATTGGCTCCATGGCATCTGTGGGTCTTCAGTTGTGGCTCTGGGCTGGGCTCCCTTTCATGCTGCAGGTAGTCGTCTTGCTTAGCACCAGCTAAGGGCAGGTGTTAAATCCCTGCAGCTAACGCGCCTTATCACCTGTTCTTGGTTTGCATCGCAGATCTGACTGATCGTTGAGAATCGCGCGAAGTGATGTTTTCGTGTGTTTTTGCACGGGAACGCCTACTCTGCATATCATTAGAGTTAGTTGTCGCACTCATCCGTGGCTATGTTTTTTGCGGTAGCTATCGCTGGTAAACTGGCGATGTCGGCAGTTTGCACCAGCTTGAGAATAGGGCGATAAATCTATCGCCACTTTTGCGGTGCTAAAGTGCCGATAAATCGGCGATAAGCCCTTGAGAATATGCCCCTTTGTGTTTTAGTGTAAATCAATTCAGTAGTTTTGGGGAAATCAAGGTTAGAAAACTTTGTATACATCACGCTGGGGAGGATCGGTGGGCCCAACTGATCTCAAGCTGAGATCTGATTGGCTGCCACCACATCTGTCGATCTTCTTCCAGGAGAAGGTTCAATCTATATACTCTTCCTTCCCGGTGTCAGATGATTGTTCTACCACCTTTCTGGCTCCGGTTTTCCCGTGTTACTGGTCTGAATTCCGACCTTTTTGTCCGACCTTGTCCCTGCTAGACCTAGTTAGAACTAAGTCAGGCTCGCCTCTTGATCCTTGTCCTGCCAGATTTTTTAACCAGCTGGCTCCCTTTTTAATCTCCATCTTAATGCTATCTGGAATGCATCTCTGATGTCAGGTAGATACCCCTCTGTTTGGAAAAAGGCATTTGTTTTGCCTATTCTTAAAAAGGAAGACGCAGATCCTGGCATACTTAAGAACTTTAGGCCCATTTCCCTTCTGCCCGCTCTTGCTAAAATACTGGAGAAGGAAGTTCAGAGACAGCTCTCCAATTATCTGGAATCTAACAACCTCCTTCATGATTCCCAGTCGGGTTTTAGGACGGGCTATAGTACTGAGACTGCTCTGCTGGAGGTGGCGGAAACCATCCGAGAATCCCTAGATTATGGTAGCTGTGCCATGCTTGTGCTGTTGGACTTGTCCGCAGCCTTTGATACGGTCTCGCATTCGATTCTTATAGACCGACTGGCACAGCTGGGTATCTCGGGGACCATCTTAAACTGATTCCGCTCATTTCTGGATGAGCGGTCTCAGCAGGTCTTTCTGCGCCCTCATGTCTCCTCCTCTTGTTCCATGGTTTGCGGAGTACCTCAGGGCTCGGCACTAAGCCCCACCCTGTTTAATGTCTATCTTGCTCCTTTGGCTTCGGTTGTGGAACACTGTGGAGTGAGAATAATATCATACGCTGATGATACGCAGCTTGTGTTCTCTTTTAAAGACACTGCAAAGGCTGCGTTTGACAGCTTCAGGCATTGTCTAACTAAGATCGCCTCCTGGATGACGGACAATCGCCTGAAATTAAAACAAAACAGAGGTGATGTTTTTTAATCAACCTTCACCCCCACCGGCTGATCTCTGGTGGCCGATGCAGCTGAATCCCCCTCCTACCCCTGTTACCTCAGTCAGAAATTTAGGTTTCAAATTCAACTCAAAATTGTCGGCCAAGGCCCAGATTGGTCAAGTTTCCAGAGCATGTTTTTGGAAACTCAAAACCCTGCGAAGATTTCTCCATCTGTTGCCGATGGACTGTCGGGCCACCATAGTCCATGCCCTTATTACATCTCAGCTGGACTACGCTAACAGCCTGTACCTAGGTCTTCCAGTTTATCTTACCCATAGGCTGCAGACGGTCCAGAACGCCACAGCAAGGTTCATCAGAAATGTGCCCCTCCGACACCACATTTCCCCTCATCTGCGTAGCCTTCACTGGCTCCCAGTGAAAAGGAGAATTGAATTTAAGGCATTGTCTCTTGCTTTTAGAGCCACAAGAGATAGAGGTCCAGGATACCTGAAACAGAGACTTCAGAAATACCATCAGTCCAGGACCCTGCGTTCTAACTCTCAGATGCTTCTCCACATCCCTCGCTTTTCTAAAGCCAGCATTGGCAGGCGTGCCTTTGCAGTAAGAACAGCCATTCTCTGGAATGCTATGCCTAATCACCTGCGTAAAGCAGAATCAGAACCCATTTTTAGGAAGGCATTGAATACATGGCTGTTTGACTTGCCCTAACGCGTCCCTTCTCCCCCTTTTCTGATCACTTAGTGCCGGGACACCGCCGTTGGTGGTAGCTGAGCGCTCTATAAATTGCTTGGTATGGTATTGTTAGAAATGGGATCTCTGGTTGGCTAAGGCTTGCGCCAAAGCCAAGCAGAAACCACCACTCTAGTCAGGGCAAGAGAGTTACACACCCAAGATAACCCCTGCTCACCCCCTTGGTAGCACGGCACGAGCAGTCAGGCTTATCCCGGAGGCAATGTGTAAAGCGTTTGCGCAACACACACACAGCACAACACCCAAGGCCCACTACAAAAGGAACTCCACACAAGGTTATATATAAAAATAGCCTTTGTATTATCATAAAACACATTAGAATAGTACTCACATACAATACACTGTGCCAACTGGCACGGGACAATAGTTACAGGGGATTATGTACACGACAGGGCCACGGGGACCACTGTCAGGACCATCACTTAGTAAAAGGTAATAGATGTAGAACACATAATAAATGTAGGACATATCAGAAACGTACAACCAGTAATCACTGGCAACCACTGTACTTAGCATCAGCCTGTAACATAAACCACATTATGCACAGCATCACATTAGGCGCAAAACCTTATGCGCCAACCTCACCAGCATAAACACATTATGCAATTATCTCTCCAGTCTAAACGCATTAGACAATAAAATCCTAAGTATAAATCACATTAGGAAATAATCTCAGGGGAAAATAACTCACAACCTAAACGCATTAGGAAATAATAACCTCACCAGCATAAACACATTATGCAAAACCTCATAATCCTAGAAGTACATTTAGAGGTATGAAACAGGGTGCGTAAACCATAGTAAATGCATCACATTTCCTAGCACCACCTGTTAGGACAGAATCACATTAGCACATACCTCACAGTAGAAACCATAGCAGAGGTATAAATCACATTAGCCTATAAACCCTAGGAAAGAGGCTTCACTAACACCCAAATCACATTAGGGCCTGGCGCCCTATAAACCTAACAATCCCCCCTGGGCCAACTGGCCATCTCTAAAGGGGCTCAAATGCCCTATGTCCAAAAGTCAGGGCGCTGCCAATGCAGCGAAAGTCAAGGGTGCGCCACTGCGCCAACCTAAATGTGGCAGCTGCCCACTACTTGCTGGGCAGCTGTGAATGTAGGGGGCAAAGGAGTGCATCTCACTCCTAACTTAAAACATGTCCCCTAAAAGAAAGAATAACCTAAATGTTGCAGCTGCCCACTACTTGCTGGGCAGCTGGAAATGTATAAATGAGGCATGGGCCCTCAGTGGCCCTTAAAACAAATGATGCCCCCTTCGTTGGAGCCACATGGGCTCTGGAACAAATACAAAGCGTTGGAGCCACGCACGGGCTCTAAAAATAAACATGTCCCCAAGCACTGTGGAGCACACTGGTGCTTTAAATAAATATGCACATGGTGGAGCCACGCACAGGCTCTCACATCAATACATGCCTGCCTTGTTGGAGCCACGTAGGCTCTGAAATACTGAGGCCAAACGATGGAGCCACTTAGGCTCTGAGAATCACTGTGCCCCATGTTGGAGCCCTCCATCAACAATTATGCCAGCAACAAGGGAGCGGCCCGCTCTCTGGCGGGGCCACTCATGCAAGCAACCTTGGGGGCAGGCACCGATAGCGTGCCCCGGCATACCCCCTCCCCCCAGCTCCACTCACCGGACTCTGCGCGTCTCCCTCGCTGGGGAGGCTTTGTCCGGTCCACAGCTTCTCCTGCACGCGGGGCAGAGGCAGGCTCCGTCTCCTTCCCGCTGTGGAGACTTCAACACGGGGAGCCCTCGAGGCTCCGGTCAGGCCTCTCTGCATTCCTCCCTTCACCCGGGCCCCCTCCTGGGACCCGGGACTCCTCATCGGCGCTCGTGGAGGCGGGGTAGGCTCCCGTCCTCCGTTCTTCTTCTGCAGCATGCGGGGCTCTCTCCAGACATGAGAGCCCCGTCGACGTTGGACTGGGCCTCTCCTCTCTTCGCCCGGTCCCTCTCCTGGGACCGGGACTTTGGCGTGGAGCCTACGGGGCTCCAGGCGTCTCCTCAGGCTGCGGGGGCGTGCGCAGGACTTCCTCCGAAAAACCGGAAGTCCCGCCCGCCGCCAGGCACCAGGTTGCCTGACTTCCGCTTTCGATGCGACTCGGGCCGCAGCGGTGATCGCGGTTCTCCGGGCGCAATGAGGGGTAGGCTCCCTCTTCATTAAACAATATCCAGCGGGGTAGGCACCCGCTTGTGCACACAAATGCGGGGTGGGCACCCGCTATTTAAATGAAACCATAAGCGGGGTGGGCTCCCGCTCGATACACCAAGAAGGCGGGGTGGGCTCCCGCCTCCAGCAGCATCACGGGGGAATCCCTCACGCCGGGATTCCCTCTCCAAGGGCTGCAGCGCCGTGCTGCGAGCCCACGCTCCCCTTCCAAGGGGAAGTAAAATAAAGCGCTCCCAGGGCGCAACAGAGCACAAGAAGTCCTGGGGCAAAGAGATGGAGCAAAGGAAGCTCCCAGCAAAGAGGTCTTTAGGGATAAAGGGGGCAATGCAGGGCCCAGGGAGGCAGCCCTCATGGCAGCCCCCTGGGCCCCAGCAGCAGCACGCCCCGGCAGCGTCAGGAACAGCACCCAAGCACAGAGAACTGAACATTTTCATGGGGTCACAGCCCCTTCTTTTATACACCAAAATCCCTTTGTGACACAGCACAGGGCTGGGGAAAAACCAGACGCAACTGGTTTGGGGGAGCTTTGGAGCACTTTGTTTTGCTCAGCTCCTCTCCTTTCACAGGACAGGCTAGGGACATCAGACGCACCACAGGAGGTGGAGCCAGCATTGTACAGGGCAGGCAACATCCTATTCAGGGTCAGGGGATCTCTCCTCCCACCACTCTCAGCTCAGGTGTCCCATTCAGCCCAGCGATGACTCACCCTGCCCCTCCTGGAGCCACACACACCTCCAAGCCCCTGTCACTCACAGAGCCAGACATGCAATCCACATCAGGCAGGCAGACTCAGAGCACACATAAAGGCCAACTTCTAAAAGTGGCATTTCTACACCTTTCACAATAAATCTGCGCACACCATTGCGCAGCATTTATTCTCACGAATTCATACATACTAGACTTGACCACACTGCACCTTTCATACCAGGAATTACCACAGGCACACTATCCCCCATGCATTCCTAGGGAGGGCAGGCCAAGCTTACTACACACGCACACAGCGCGCACGCACTTTACACTGGGCCACAGTGCTAAAGTGCCCAGAGGCCTAAAATCACCAACACTACACAGGGAAAAGGCTAAGGGACAGGCAAAAGTTCAGGGGTGAACCTGCCAAAAAGGGCCAGGTCCAACAGGTATCAACCAGGAAGTGGTGACAGCAATCTTAGGACTCGGTGCTCAATTCAGGGTCCTACAAAATGCAAAAAAAGACATAGGGGGCAGGGTACAGTTACCCTGACCCCCTAGGCCTGCTTGTGGGGTCCCAGAGGGACCCCTCCTGGGGCTTTTGTAAAACAACTGCTGTGAATTCACAGAGGATCCGCAAAATAAAATAAAAAGTGGTCTCTGCACTTCTTTTTTTAAAATACCCAGGGTGTGCCAGGGCCTGGGGAGGGATGAATGATGTTTTGTTGCAGAGGGGCTCACTCCACAATCCTCAAAGGGCCTCAGGGACCTCATCCCCGGGGCCAAGTAATTAATGAAGGAAGGAGGGCATGGGCAGCACCTCCATGAGCTGAATTAGGCCCCGGGAACCCTATCCCCGGTGCTTAACTGTAAACAAAAGGGGAGGTGGGCTGCACGGCCGCCCCCTATCTCAGCCTCAAAAAGGCCCAGAGGACCCCATCCCCTGGGACCATCACACTTAGTAATAGGGAGGGAGGTCTCACTCGCTGAATTTTTAAAGGCCCCAGGGACTCCATCCCCCAGGGCCGGCTCAGTGACTGTGTCCCAGGGAGACCACCTCTGGTAACAATAGTATCCCTGCCCGCACTTCTGCAGGGAGTGAAACATATGTTTGCTCCCATCTGGAAGGAGCCTGTTTAAATCCCCCACCAAAAGGGAGCAAACATGGGAGTCTCCTCCCGGCTGGAAGAAGACTTGTGTTTTGTTTTCCTGCCCGCACTCCTGTGGAAAGGGAAACAAAACACATATTGCTCCCACCTGGAGTGAGCAAGTATAGATAACTGCTCCCTCCGTACAGGAGCAATGCAAGCTCCGGCACCATATGGGAAGGCAGCTGGCACCCTGGGGCTCCCCTGTGGCCCCACCCTGGGCACCCACCAATTATAAAGAGAGGCCCCACAGGATGGTGTCCCTGGGGCCTGAGAAAGCTTGGGGAGTGGGCCTGCATGGCCCCTCTCCCCTTTTGAATAAAATACAGCCAAGGGGAATGGGGTCCTTGGAGCCATGAAGGCTTATGGAGGTGGGCCACAGAGCCCCCTCCCCTTTTTAATAAGATAGAGCCCTCACCATGCACTGCGGTCCCCCACGGCCCCCCAAAGCTTTCTCTGGCCCCAGAGACACTGCCAATTACCCCACCTATTACATCACTGATGACATCCTCTATGGTATCATTGATAATATCACAGCAACATTTGCAATGACATTATTGATGAGAAAACTGTGCATGGTGGGGCACGAGTTATAGTAACCTTAGGGCACGAGTATTAGTTACTTGAGATAACTATAACTGGCGAATTTGTGTATTTTCTAGAGTTTCAAATGTTATGTTTTTACTAAACATTTCACCTAACTATAAAGTTCGTTTAACCTTTGTTTTTGTCAGTAAAAATATACCTACATATATATATGTAGGGTGTAATAAGTATGTGACAATGGACATGGATGTGCATTAATAGCACCAGATTGGAGTCCAATACACAATACCAGTACCAATAAAAATGGGTCTTAACGTCCATTATTTAATGATGGGTCGCTATAGCACACTGTTAACTAGCAGTATAATATTGATATTGATGTCATTTTTCTAATTACTCATGTATATGTAATTATATTGTTTTGTCCATTTGTATTATGAGGTGGGGCCGAATTAGTGAAATAGGATATTAGAGAAATGGATATTCTTAGGTATATTAACAACATCAAGATGGCCGAAACATAATTACCCACCTCATATCCCTTTTGAGTCCTTTCTTTGTTTTAAAATCTTCTTTAAAAATGGGGGAGGAGTCACAAGCACAATTAGAGTGACCAAGACTTGCAGTTGAAACGCGCCTGTGTGCTTTTATCCCATGTGGTGAGTAAAATGATATCTACAAGAAACCTACTGGAGTACCTGTTGGCTCACTCTCCACTCCACTCTCATGCAACTGAGCACCGGTTTTCTTAGGGTGTGCTGTGTAATGTGGCAGCAAGTGGAAACTGTTGTCGGTATATATATATATATATATATATATATATATATATATTCACTGAAAAAACCATAGGTTTTAGGGACAGTTATAGTTAGTTGGACATTGCACTCATACAAAACCCGTGAAATTCCCCCGTTATAGTTAGTCCAGCTAACTATAACTCGCGCCCGCAATGCACTGCTGATGACGTCACATATTACATCACTCATGACATGGTCAGTGACATCACTGATGACATCTCAAATGACATCACTGATGACATCACTGATGACATCATCCAGTGACTGTGTGTTTCTGTAAAGTTTATATATTTTTAATATATATAGGAAAAGACGTATTGAAGAATGAGTGGGTGTGTAAGTGTCTGTATGGATGATTTAGTAGGTGCGTGACTGACTCTATAAGTGAGTGATTTAACGTATCTTACTGAATGCATGGGTTAGTGACTAAACTGGGTGAATGTCTGTATCCGTCTGTCTGTTGCTGTGTAAGTGGCTGCATGTGTTTGTGAATAGCTACATGAGTGTCTATATGAGTTATTGAATGCTTGTCTGAGTATCTGTATGGGTGCCTGAGTGTTTGTGTGGGAGGGGTGTGTGCAACTCTGTGCATAGATGTGTGAGTGGGTGATTCACTGGGTGGATGGTTTCAAGAGTGCAACTGTGATAGACTGTATGGGTGGGTAAGTGTGTGTAAGAGTGTGTTAGTGAGTGAATGTATGTCCCAGTGGTACATGTGTGAGTAACTACATATGTGAAAGGCAGTATATATGTGTGTTGGAGTATATAAATAGCTATAAGCGAGAGTGAGTGATTGTGATAGTGGCTGTATGGATGAGTGTGTGCTTGTATCAGTGATTGTATAAGAGCGTAAGAATGTGCTACTATTTGTATGAGTAAGTGAGCTGGTGTGTGTATAACTGTATAGGTGAGTAAATGGTAGTGTGTTTAATTATTTGCATGACTGACTAGGTGGTGTGAGTACCTCTATGGATGAGTGGCGGTGTTTGAGTGTCTATATAGGAGTATGAGTGCATATGATAGTCCTGTACTGAGTGACCGTAAATATGAGTGACTGTACGGGTGAGCGAGTGGATGTGTGCGTAGACCTAAGAATCAGTGAGTGGGTATGTAGTTATTGGTGTTGGAGTGTCTATGGTTTTGCGAATGGCAGTCTGTAATTTAGAGTGGGTGTATCAAAGGTTATATTAGGGTGTGAGGAGGTGCATCAGATTATCACGTGGATGATGTCATCAGTGATGTCATTTGAGATGTCATCAGTGATGTCATCAGTGATGTCACTGACCATGTCATGAGTGATGTAATATGTGACGTCATCAGCAGTGCATTGCGGGGGCGCGAGTTATAGTTAGCTGGACTAACTATAACGGGGGAATTTCACGGGTTTTGTACGAGTGCAATGTCCAACTAACTATAACTGTCCCTAAAACCTATGGTTTTTTCAGTGAATTTCAAAGGTTTTTTAAATGCTAATTTGTAACTATAACGTCCCTGAAACCTATGGTTTTTTCAGTGAATTTCAAAGGTTTTTTAAATGCTAATTTGTAACTATAACATGTCTGAAACCTACAGTTTTTTCAGTGAATTTCAAAGGTTTTGTAAATGACAATTTTTAAATGTATTAATTGTTATATAAAAAATTTTCATACTGATTTCCAAATTTTTTAGAAACAATTTTTTTTACATATTTTATTTTTAAATTACATTGTAATTACATTATACATTACATTACAAAAAATACTTTCTCAGAATGAATTACTTTAGTTTAATTACTTTGCACATAGGCAATAGACTTTTAAGTACAGTAGTTACAGTTGTTGCAATGGGCAACACATTTTCAAACACAATGCAACATTCAGCTCAATGTGAATTTCTAGTTAAATGCAATTAGTTACTTTATGGATTACTTTTCTAACCACATTACTGGATCCTAGATTCAGTCCTGGGACATCTCCTGTAAACAGTTGAGTAAAAGCGTTTTGGTTACAGTCGTGATTTTTAAGGAATATTATTGTACTTTAAAAGTTCACACTTAGAAACTTTTCTCATAGAATCACCAATGTTATCCTATGGAAGGAAATTCACTTAGAAGTTAAAAACTGTTATCGTTACTTTTCTTACTCAGTGTTGGATCCTGGATCCAGCACTGGTGCATCTCCTGTAAACAGTTGAAAGAATGCGTTTAAGTCATACAGGCGATTTTTTAGGAATATTTGTAGTTTGTGAAAATCGACACTTTGAAACTTTTCTGCTGAAAACCAGACAATGGATTCCTATGGAAGGAAATTCAAGTTACTGGTAAGTACGGTTAAAATTACTTTTCAGGATCAGTACTGGGCTGAAAGATGCAGCACTGAGGTCTCTCCTGATAACAGGTGAGTAAATCAGAATTCGGATTTCGGCTGATTTTAGAGGAATATTTGTATGTTTCAAAATCAACACTTAGAAACTTTTTCGGCAAAAAGCAGGCAATGATATCCTATGGAAGGAAATTCAAGTTACTGGTAAGTACGGTTAAAATTACTTTTGAGGATCAGTACTGGGCTGAAAGATGCAGCACTGAGGTCTCTCCTGATAACAGGTGAGTAAATCGGAATTCGTATTTCGGCTTATTTTAGAGGAATATTTTAAAGTTCCAAAACTCCACACTTAGAAGAATTTCCAAGTGAAACCAGTCAATGTTAGCCTATGAAGGAAATTCAAGTTACCGGTAAGTACGGTTAAAATTACTTTTCAAGATCAGTACTGGGCTGAAAGATGCAGCACTGAGGTCTCTCCTGATAACAGGTGAGTAAATCAGAATTCGGATTTCGGCTGATTTTAGAGGAATATTTGTATGTTTCAAAAATCAACACTTAGAAGAATTTCCAAGTGAAACCAGTCAATGTTAGCCTATGAAGGAAATTCAAGTTACCGGTAAGTACGGTTAAAATTACTTTTGAGGATCAGTACTGGGCTGAAAGATGCAGCACTGAGGTCTCTCCTGATAACAGGTGAGTAAATCGGAATTCGTATTTCGGCTGATTTTAGAGGAATATTTTAAAGTTCCAAAACTCCACACTTAGAAGAATTTCCAAGTGAAACCAGTCAATGTTAGCCTATGAAGGAAATTCAAGTTACCGGTAAGTACGGTTAAAATTACTTTTGAGGATCAGTACTGGGCTGAAAGATGCAGCACTGAGGTCTCTCCTGATAACAGGTGAGTAAATCGGAATTCGTATTTCGGCTGATTTTAGAGGAATATTTTAAAGTTCCAAAACTCCACACTTAGAAGAATTTCCAAGTGAAACCAGTCAATGTTAGCCTATGGAAGGAAATTCAAGTTACTGGTAAGTACGGTTAAAATTACTTTTCAGGACCAGTACTGGGCTGAAAGATGCAGCACTGAGGTCTCTCCTGATAACAGGTGAGTAAATCAGAATTCGGATTTCGGCTGATTTTAGAGGAATATTTGTATGTTTAAAAAATCAACACTTAGAAACTTTTTCAGCAAAAAGCAGGCAATGATATCCTATGGAAGGAAATTCAAGTTACTGGTAAGTACGGTTAAAATTACTTTTGAGGATCAGTACTGGGCTGAAAGATGCAGCACTGAGGTCTCTCCTGATAACAGGTGAGTAAATCGGAATTCGTATTTCGGCTGATTTTAGAGGAATATTTTAAAGTTCCAAAACTCCACACTTAGAAGAATTTCCAAGTGAAACCAGTCAATGTTAGCCTATGGAAGGAAATTCAAGTTACTGGTAAGTACGGTTAAAATTACTTTTGAGGATCAGTACTGGGCTGAAAGATGCAGCACTGAGGTCTCTCCTGATAACAGGTGAGTAAATCGGAATTCGTATTTCGGCTGATTTTAGAGGAATATTTTAAAGTTCCAAAACTCCACACTTAGAAGAATTTCCAAGTGAAACCAGTCAATGTTAGCCTATGGAAGGAAATTCAAGTTACTGGTAAGTACGGTTAAAATTACTTTTCATGACCAGTACTGGGCTGAAAGATGCAGCACTGAGGTCTCTCCTGATAACAGGTGAGTAAATCAGAATTCGGATTTCGGCTGATTTTAGAGGAATATTTGTATGTTTCAAAAATCAACACTTAGAAGAATTTCCAAGTGAAACCAGTCAATGTTAGCCTATGAAGGAAATTCAAGTTACCGGTAAGTACGGTTAAAATTACTTTTGAGGATCAGTACTGGGCTGAAAGATGCAGCACTGAGGTCTCTCCTGATAACAGGTGAGTAAATCGGAATTCGTATTTCGGCTGATTTTAGAGGAATATTTTAAAGTTCCAAAACTCCACACTTAGAAGAATTTCCAAGTGAAACCAGTCAATGTTAGCCTATGAAGGAAATTCAAGTTACCGGTAAGTACGGTTAAAATTACTTTTCAGGATCAGTACTGGGCTGAAAGATGCAGCACTGAGGTCTCTCCTGATAACAGGTGAGTAAATCGGAATTCGTATTTCGGCTGATTTTAGAGGAATATTTTAAAGTTCCAAAACTCCACACTTAGAAGAATTTCCAAGTGAAACCAGTCAATGTTAGCCTATGAAGGAAATTCAAGTTACCGGTAAGTACGGTTAAAATTACTTTTCAGGATCAGTACTGGGCTGAAAGATGCAGCACTGAGGTCTCTCCTGATAACAGGTGAGTAAATCGGAATTCGTATTTCGGCTGATTTTAGAGGAATATTTTAAAGTTCCAAAACTCCACACTTAGAAGAATTTCCAAGTGAAACCAGTCAATGTTAGCCTATGAAGGAAATTCAAGTTACCGGTAAGTACGGTTAAAATTACTTTTCAGGATCAGTACTGGGCTGAAAGATGCAGCACTGAGGTCTCTCCTGATAACAGGTGAGTAAATCGGAATTCATATTTCGGCTGATTTTAGAGGAATATTTTAAAGTTCCAAAACTCCACACTTAAAGAATTTCAAGTGAAACCAGTCAATGTTAGCCTATGGAAGGAAATTCAAGTTACTGGTAAGTACGGTTAAAATTACTTTTCAGGACCAGTACTGGGCTGAAAGATGCAGCACTGAGGTCTCTCCTGATAACAGGTGAGTAAATCAGAATTCGGATTTCAGCTGATTTTAGAGGAATATTTGTATGTTTAAAAAATCAACACTTAGAAACTTTTTCAGCAAAAAGCAGGCAATGATATCCTATGGAAGGAAATTCAAGTTACTGGTAAGTACGTGTTAGATTTGGGGGTCTCTAGTTGGCAGAGGTATGTACCTTTGTCCAAATAGGGACCCTTGAGTCTAGTCAGGGAAAGTAGGTACACTCCCGAAATAACCCCTGCTCACCCTCTTGGTAGCTTGGCACGAGCAGACAGGCTTAGTTCAGAGGCAGTGTGTAAAGCATTTGTGAACACATACAGTAATCAAGTGACAACACTACAAATGGACACCACACAGGTTATATATTTATAAAAATAGGTATACTTTATATAGATTTATCACAAGACCATAAACGACAAAAATAATCCACAATACTGTTAAGAATACTTAGTTCTGATCAAAAAGGCTTAATTCAAGGTTCTGTGCGAGTCGGTAGCCTCCTCCGGCTACGGCGATGTCGAGAACAAACAGAGTCTAACAAATCCAGCTGACCGCGTCGAGACGGGCCAACACAGCGTAGACAGACTCGGTCACAGTACCTTTACTTGAAGCGGCAGGCACGGGCGTGCGAGCCGGATGGCTGTTCGTCGTGGTCGCGATGCAAAAATGGAAGCGTTGCAGGACGCGTTGTCCCTCGATGCGGTGCAGGCAGCGGCTCGTTGGCGTCGTCGAGACGGAGTCGGTGAGACCAGGGCCGTGCGTTGCAGAGGCGAGACGGTGCTTCGATGCGGTGCTGGCAGGTTGCGGTGCGGCGACGGAGCCGGATTCAGGAGCTGGCGTCGATCAGTCCGGACAGCGGTGCGAGTCGGGCGGTGCGTCGCAAAGCGTGCGGCGGTGCCCAACTCCGGTGCGGTCACAGGACTCGAACTCAGCAGCAGTGACCGTGTCGGTCGGACCAGTTCGATTCGGCGTAGCGAAGCGTTGCAGGACGCGTTGTCCCTCGATGCGGTGCAGGCAGCGGCTCGTTGACGGAGTCGGTGAGACCAGGGCCGTGCGTTGCAGGGCGAGACGGTGCTTCGATGCGGTGCTTGCAGGACA
>CAWUFW010030368.1:0-17364 GCA_963921515.1 Calotriton arnoldi
GCATCACAATTAACATCTGTAACTCAATATGGGAATAAGCTGGACTTGCATGTGACTGTATTTGTGGATATTTCTCAATTCTTTATTTTTACCAATAAAATAATTACTAGAAAAAAAAGAAAGAAAGGAATTCCACATATTATAACAAAAACTAGCACTAGTGAATTATTCTGAGCAATGGTGAGCATGGGATTTGAAAAACAAAGTTATGAAATCCTCAAGGCAGGAAAGATATGCTCAAAGTCTGTAGTTTGTAGACAACAAGGTTCATCATTTTATTTACAAATAACAAAGGACTGAAATGTTGACATTGAGGAATGATGTTGTTCCTTTTTGGGTAAGTGGGGCTGGTGTGGGCTATTGCTCAGGTAATATCAGATCCCGCAATGAGTTGGTGTCGCATTTAATCACATCTGCCCCACCAAATGTGTGATCTTTTTGGTGTTTATTAAGACACACCTCCAAAAATAATCACACAGCCCGGGGTAAGAGGGTTAGAGGTTCAAAGAATGGATGGGAAAGGGAATATGGGGAAATGTGATAAAGACAATCATGACACAAGAACAATATTCAGGAGGGCATTGAACAGCACATCATCATCAATCTGTTGGAAAGGAAACTAAGGAATAAGTATGACACAGTGCAGTTAAATGCATTTGCAAACAGTCCTTCTTCCTCAGACACCCAAGTTATCTGATATCAAAATCTTCTGTTTTCTAGGTTTGAGAAAATCAAATTATGGAGGAGTGAATTGAACCCACCCAGTTCTAAAAATATGAGTGTTGAAATTAAAATGATACTATATTGCCAAATTGGGTGGTGCATCTGTATTCTCCTCTGGAATGTACGTCACTCTTGGGTGCCTGTCTGGACCAGTTCAGTAGGTAAGCAGGAGTGTTGAGCTCAGCTTTCTCCTTTCGTTAGTGCAGGCCTGCGGATTTTAAAACAGAAACTGTATTGTATAGTCAAGGAGAAAGACAGAAGGAAGTTAAGCCTCATGAGGAGTGTATCAAGAAGACTCAGAGACAGAGCAAAAAACAAGATGACTCAGAGTTTTACTTTTGCCACCAGTGCAACACACACACTCAGCAGCATTTCCCAAATCAACCCACCTCTCTCCATTCCATGCAGTTGAGTACTGGGCCTCAGAGTCATGGTTTCCCTTTGAAGTCGATAACTTCCTTCTAGCTGTTGATGAGGTAGTCCCACCCTGCATCCTTCCTTCCTCCTCCTGACTCCGAGCATCTCCGTCCCAGTCCCCACCCGAGCAAGATAGACGTATAGTGCACTGCTGTTGAAGAACAAAGAGAGAAACAGAATTACAGTATTTTGTATAGGTTTGTGTTTGTTAACTAAAGTGACTGGTCTGGTCTCTGAAGAACCAGAAAAAAGGAGTGGACCTTGCAAGTAAATCTCTCTAAGTGTGGAGGGTCAATCACCTTCAGGAAAATGACCACCCATCAGGCCCCAAACATTGCAAATCATTGAATTCAAGATTACAAATTATTGAACACCCTCCCTCACTGTCTGCCACCAGATGAATCATCAATAATAACTCCCAATCACTCAATATTATATAACTCATTGGTGCAATAGTTACCTGTTCCAATCCAAGCACAGTGGTAGTTACACAATTGTATCTCCTCTTTGATGCAAGCAACACTTTGGGATTTGGTAATCTTGTAAATCAATGATCTTCTAGGTGATGAAAAAAAGAAGGATAGGAGTGGACTGTAAAAGTAAATTTTCGCAAAGTAAGTTTGGCCAATCACCTTCAGGAAAAATTATCAGGCATCAAACATTGCAATTTATTGAAATCAATTTAACTTTACTTTTAATTGAAATCCCTCACTCACTCACTCACAACCACTCACTCATTGTTGCAATAGTTGTAGTAACCTCTTCCAAGGAAAGCACAAGTAGGTTAGGTAGTAGGTACACAATTGTATCTTTGACGCAGGCAACACACTGGAACTTGATATTGTCACTCTTGTAAATCAATGATCTTCTGGTGCAGCCCTGCCAAGTGACGCAAAAAAGGATAGGCATCCGAGGGAAGCAGGCATTGGGGTCGATTCCGATTCGGGCCGGAAAAAGCACCGACCGACTCGGATCCGGAAAAAATACCGACCGACACGTACCAGTGGCGCCCGACACGCCAAGTACGATGCAAGCCGCGATAAATCCGACCGACACGTCAGGAAACCAAGCCGACCGACCGAGCCGCTCGGAAAATAGCAATCCGGCCGGAAAAACACGCGAATCCAACCGACCGACACGCACCCGGAACAAATCCGACCGAATCGTACCCGCCAACTCCAACCTGCAAAGTACGATGCAAGGCGCGAAAAACACGACCGAGTCGGACGGAGGACAAGCCGTACGACCGACACGCATACAAAACCGAGCCGAAGCAACACAATACACCGCGACCGACGCGTACGCAGCATACAAAACTGCACAAACACAGCGTGAACGAAACGGAAAACACCGTACGAGACCAATGCAGGGTCCGACTCGGTCACAAGAACGTTTCCAACATACACAAACAGCACAAAGGAAAAATCAACCAAAAAAAGGCCAAACAAGCAATTACCAAGCCAATAAATACTGGGGGGGGTGGGGACAGAGAACAAAGACACACCAACAACTCCACCTATATAAAGGACACAAATCACTACCATGAGCCTTTGCAAATGCCATTCCACTGCCAGCACCCAAGAGAAAGCAACCACACACCCACAGCTCATCCCTCACACAAGCCACACACCAGCAGCACACCAACAAATACCTACCTCACATACACCCAGCACAACACACACCCACACACCCTCACCTGCACACCAACACACACATCACCCACCATCACCAACCATCACCATGCCCCCCAAGAAGAATCCCAAGTTTCTAGATTGTGAATTGGAAGTCCTGGTAGACGAGATCCTCAGGGTGGAGCCACAGCTGTTTGGCACATTGGTCCAACAGACCCCCATGTCGCAGAAAACCAAGATGTGGGAGAGGATCATCAACAGGGTGAACGCCCAATCACCATGTCGGCGCACAAAGACGGACATCCAGAACAGGTGGTATGACGTGCGCAGGAGGGTCCGGGAGCTGCTCAAGAAAGACTACCACCTGAGCCAATACACCGGCAGTGGCCCTCCTGCCAAGCCAGTATACCTCAGGCCCTGGGAGGAGAAGGTGCGGGCCATCCTTCCGCCAGTGAGCGTATATGGACTAGAGGACATCCCAGAGCCTGGTGAGTACACAACAAATGTACACAATAAACTGCCACAAAACACACACATCACTGTCAAGGGGAGAGTCAAACCATGCACTCATAGCAATTACACAGCAACTAGAACAGAATCATCCCAAAATGTGTATGTCAGTCAGATAAACACAACACATGCCATCAAAAAAGTCACATCCAACTGTGCCAACACATGTACAAACACAACCACAACTACAGCTAGGCAGTGGCACAAATAGAACTAACACACACATCCACACATGTAGCCACCACAACAACACCAACACACAGTGAAGACCACTCAAAGGAAGGAATTCTGTGTATGCTGGCCAAGTCAGTGTAGCCAATAGCATCATGGGAGTCGCAGTCACACATATTGCCCCCCCCACAACTGTCCCATCAACACCACCCTGAACCATGCTCACATCACAGGGAGTGGAGAAGGACTCACAAGATGGCTGACACTGGCTACTGCTGTGGGGAGCACAAGGCCCTGCTGCCAACTGTGCACCAACAAACAGCAGGACACCACTGACTGACATCCTGAGAGACAACTTACACTCCCTGCAATGCAAGCACGTTCCATGGTGGGATATCTGGCTGGCTGGCTGGGTGGGAAGGGAGACTTGCAGCACTGACCATAGTCACCAGCACCTCCCCTCACACCCCCCCCAACACAAACTCCACAGTACCCACCTGGTAGAATGCAATGCCCTCCATCCTAACACAAGATCCCACAAAGCACCACCACCCTGGGTTATGTTGTGTGAAGCACAGGGACACTCTTGGGACTCTTAGCCAAACAACTGCCAGGACAACACTCCCAGCCATCCTGTCAGCACAGCCAGCCCACCCCACAGGGAAGCAGAGTCAAAAGGAAGGAAGCATGGGCATGCTGGGAAGGGGGTGGAGGCAATAGCATGATGGGAGTCGTAGTCACAGACATTGCTCAGCCTCACAACTGGCCCATCAACACCACCCTGAACCATGCTCACATCACAGGGAGTGGAGAAGGACTCACAAGATGGCTGACACTGGCTACTGCTGTGGGGAGCACAAGGCCCTGCTGCCAACTGTGCACCAACAAACAGCAGGACACCACTGACTGACATCCTGAGAGACAACTTACACTCCCTGCAATGCAAGCACGTTCCATGGTGGGATATCCGGCTGGCTGGGTGGGAAGGGGGACTTGCAGCACTGACCATAGTCACCAGCACCTCCCCTCACACCCCCCCCCAACACAAACTCCACAGTACCCACCTGGTAGAATGCAATGCCCTCCATCCTAACACAAGATCCCACAAAGCACCACCACCCTGGGTTATGTTGTGTGAAGCACAGGGACACTCTTGGGACTCTTAGCCAAACAACTGCCAGGACAACACTCCCAGCCATCCTGTCAGCACAGCCAGCCCACCCCACAGGGAAGCAGAGTCAAAAGGAAGGAAGCATGGGCATGCTGGGAAGGGGGGTGGAGGCAATAGCATGATGGGAGTGGTAGTCACAGACATTGCTCAGCCTCACAACTGGCCCATCAACACCACCCTGAACCATGCTCACATCACAGGGAGTGGAGAAGGACTCACAAAATGGCTGACACTGGCTACTGCTGCGGGGAGCACAAGGCCCTGCTGGGAACTGTGCACCAACAAACAGCAGGACACCACTGACTGACATCCTGAGAGACAACTTACACTCCCTGCAATGCAAGCACGTTCCATGGTGGGATATCCGGCTGGCTGGGTGGGAAGGGGGACTTGCAGCACTGACCATAGTCACCAGCACCTCCCCTCACACCCCCCCCAACACAAACTCCACAGTACCCACCTGGTAGAATGCAATGCCCTCCATCCTAACACAAGATCCCACAAAGCACCACCACCCTGGGTTATGTTGTGTGAAGCACAGGGACACTCTTGGGACTCTTAGCCAAACAACTGCCAGGACAACACTCCCAGCCATCCTGTCAGCACAGCCAGCCCACCCCACAGGGAAGCAGAGTCAAAAGGAAGGAAGCATGGGCATGCTGGGAAGGGGGGTGGAGGCAATAGCATGATGGGAGTGGTAGTCACAGACATTGCTCAGCCTCACAACTGTCCCATCAACACCACCCTGAACCATGCTCACATCACAGGGAGTGGAGAAGGACTCACAAGATGGCTGACACTGGCTACTGCTGTGGGGAGCACAAGGCCCTGCTGCCAACTGTGCACCAACAAACAGCAGGACACCTCTGACTGACATCCTGAGAGACAACTTACACTCCCTGCAATGCAAGCACGTTCCATGGTGGGATAACTGACTGGGTGGGTGGGTGGGTGGGAAGGAGGTCTGGCTGTCAACCAAACACAATCAATGCAGACCATGTTCACACCCCAGAGAATACATAGAAATGCCCAAATAATGCAGGACAATGTGCCACACCAATATCAACCCCTGACTGTGACGACTTAGGACAATACAATGTACAGGCCCGCACCCCGAGGCACAGTCACAACTGTCAGGTGTGTCAACCACTGATGCCTGCAGAAACATGACATACATTGTTTGTGTCTCCCAAAAACAGGTGATGATAGGGACACAGCAGCAGACGCTGAGGAGTCCCAGTCCCAGGCTCAAGAGGATGCCGAGCTCACTGGCGTCGTACAGCCTCTGTCCTCCTCGGACGATGAAGAACAACCTGGCACATCCGGTGCAAGTCAACATGCTGCACCAGCAGGACCACCAGCTGCAGCACCAGCAGGTCCACCAGCTGCACCCCCTGCACCCACCCCTCCAACGACTGTCACCACGAATACCATCCCTGCCGACATGGACAGAATAAGGAACAACACCAGCGCAGTGACCCTGGACCAACCTGGGGCCATGGACACCACCACCACCACCAACCCCCGAGGTGGACCAGGGTTATCTGTGCGTGCAACTGCACACACTGCACATGTCAGCAGGGGTGGTGGGAGGGGTGGGAGACAGAGGTCGCTGCTTGCAGACGTTGCTGGTGTGCATGAAGACCCACAACTGGTACGCATAGCTGATGCGTACCAGTCCAGCACCGGAGAGCTCAGCCAGGTAGTGGGGCTCCTCAGAGACATCAAACAGCAGCAGGCTGCCCATCATGCCCGCTTGGACTCCCACATGTCCCATGTGGAGTCACACATGTCACGTGTGGACTCCCACATGTCACGTGTGGACTCCCACATGACCCGCGTGGAGTCCAAGTGGGATGTACTACATGAGATGACGGCGGTGCACAGGGACATTTTACAATGCCTCCGCCAGATGAACAGCAACCAGTCCACACCTCCCTGTGTGCCAACAACATCTGGTACCGAACAAACTGCAACTGCCACAGGGAGGGAGGAGGACTCTGGCGGAGAGTCCCCTGCACCGCAGCAGCCTGCACTTGAGGGCCCCCCCCCCAAGAAGAGGGGTCGTCCGAGGAGGGGAAAGTGAGAGGCTGATGGCCAAGCGCAACTCCCAGGAAGCCTGAACCTGTTCTGGATTTTCGCCTTTGTGCACAGACTGTTCACCCTGTTGATGGCAACACTACTCCCACACATTGCATGGGGAGTACAAGTTGGAACAATGTGTCAGACAACTGTGGCCCCGATACTGGGGATCCTGTCTACCTGGACTTTCTATTCATCTAGGAACTTGGGATTGCAAGATTCATGTACAGCACAATCCATCCTATGCACTATTATCACAGATGTATCACAATAAACACAATAATACACCATACTTGCCTCTGTCGTGATTCCAACGTGGGTGCTGTTATGGGGATGATGAACAACAAAATTACACTGTGTATGCGAACTGCAACAGCAAGGACAACACAGGCATGTGAGTACAGGCAACGTGACACATATGAGGGAGACACACCACCAGGGCTACACAACACATACACACCTAGGCCATCTGACTCATTGCCTACACTGATGTTGCCAGGGAAGACGGTGCAATGCACAGACACCACACCCATTCCCAGTTGTAGTCAAGTAGCCCACAGGTGCAGTAAGCAAATGGCAGTCAAATGTGTGACCACAGACAACGCACATCACTAAGTGAAGCACAGGTTTATTACACAGTAGCAACATGCCGTAACCACTACAGATGCAAGGTAACCCCACCTGGTAGCGGGCACACAGTCAACAACTGTAGACAGAAGGAAGTCCATGGGTGTGGCGCACATCACCTGTAGGGACACAACAGCTACCAGCCTGGATGTGCAATCACGTTGTCGGTGGACACAGTTGACCAAACGAATCTGAAAGTACCCTGTGAAGGACAGAAATGACACACAGTCAAAAGCAATGGAGTACAGGACAGAACAGCAAAACTCATGCACAATACATGTTACAAGATACCCACCCAGAACCAAGTTAGCATGTGAACACTGTTGGGGAGTACAGCCCACCTGTAAGCACACATCGCAACACACATCCAGTCAAGTAGCCCATGGACACACTCCAACAGCACCAGAGCACCACCCACACATCATGCCAACTCACATCATTGACATGACACCTCAGGATACTCACATTCAGCTAAAGAAGTTGGTGATGAGCTGTGTGCGGACATCACCATCACCATCATCATCATCATCGTCACTGGCATCGTGTTCCAGGCCAGGATCCTCCACAGGTGGCGGATGTTGGTCATCGTCATCCTGGATGAGAGGCAACTCCTTCCGCACTGCCAGGTTGTGGAGCATGCAGCAGACGATGATAATCTTGCACACTTTCGCAGGGGCATATGGGAGGGACCCTCCGGTCTTGTCCAGGCAGCGGAAGCGGCTCTTCAGGAGACCAAAGGTCCGCTCAATCACTCTCCTGGTCCGACCATGTGCCTCATTGTAGCGCATCTGGGCAGGTGTCACAGGGTTCCTGAGGGGTGTCAGCAACCACGGCATGTTGGGGTATCCCGAGTCACCTACGGACAGACAAGTGCACATCAGCTGACTTGGAAAAGTGGGCGGAATACTACAGATCAGATCACACACAATGGCACAAAGTCAGTACACACCGACAAGCCAGGCACGCTGGTTCTGCATCTGTGCCATCAACCTGGGGATGCGACTACTCCTCATCACAAAGGCATCGTGTGCTGAACCAGGGAAACGGGCACACACGTGTGTGATGGTCATGTCTGCAAGACACACCACCAGTGCATTGACCGAGTGGTAGTGCTTGCGGTTCCTGTAGGCCTGCTCCTGGGCCTGTGGTGGTACCAAAGCCACATGTGTCCCATCAATGGAGCCAATGACATGCGGCATCCTCCCCAGGGCATAAAAGTCACTCTTCACGTCAGTGAGTCGTCGCAGTCTAGGGAAATAGATGTACCGGTTCAGGAAGAGCAACATTGCCGCCAAAACATCGCGGAGCACACGGCTGAACATGGTCTGTGACATCCCACCAGCAGACGCCACAGTATGTTGGAAGGTACCGGTGGCAAAGAAGTGTAGGGCTGCCATCACCTTCACCTTGGGGGTCAGCGCTGTAGGATACGGCCGGCCAGGCTGCAAATGTGGGGACAACTGCACTGCCAAATCCTCAATCAGCTGCCTGGTGAAGCGGTACCGTCGGATGCTGTCCCGTTCCACCATCGTTGCCAGGTCTGGGAATGGCCGATGGACAGCAGGAGCCCTGCAGTGCAGAGGAGAAGTAAGCAAGATCGTCAGTCACCCCACATATGCGGCATTGAACACACTCAAGATCCCAACATACATCATCATGAGGCACAACTACATGAAGTGTGCAGTACCGGAACGACATGTATGGTACATACATGGCCAACATCTGTCAACACGGTCCTACAGGTGGCATCAATTTGTCCCAGGTTGGCCCATTGGATATCATGATGCTGTGTCACAGTCACCCCCCAGTGACATGTGAGGACAGATGTGCCCCAGGCACCACAGCTCAACGACAGGCACATTCCCAGGGACCCTGTAATGCCACATGGACACTGGCATCACCTGGAGTATCATGTGTACACCACAACAAAACAAACATGACCCCCACAGGTAGTGGCCACACTTGCCATGGCAGGAGAGCCATGGACGTCTGTGACACACACGCACAACATCAGAGTCCATGCACACACAACGTGGATGTGGAGACTGTCTCCCATTGTGCACATGAAATCAGAGACATTGTAAACACTACATGCACAAAGACTGTGGAGGGCCATCACTATTGTGCCACTGGGACACCCTGGCTCAAACATACCGTCCCACATGGGACTCACGGGGTATGTGACATGACATACACAAACACCACTGTGAAATGTGACCATGGCACATGCACAGATATGAACAGTTGCACATCACAGTGGTCACGTACACGTAACACCCAGGATCCTGTCCCCATTAACACGTGCACAGCCTGGGGGTGGCTGCCCACAGGTGACACCCACAGGACAAAATGTACACCAACATACACACAATAGGAAATGCAGCCTTACATGCCTTATGATAAGGTTTGGACAGGCTGTCGTGATGTAGGTGTGCCCCTCACTCCCTGGGAGCTATCTGTGGCTGGCATATGTCCATCTGAGACAGGCATGCTGACATATGCCAGTCACATGTACAGTGATGCGTTGAACAGCAATGGACCGATCGGTGCCTCCGGCCGGCCCATTGCTTTCAATGTGTGCGGGTACGCGTTGTACCCCTGTGCGCGTTGTACTGCAATGGACCGATCGGTGCCTCCGGCCGGCCCATTGCATTCAATGTGTGCGGGTACGCGTTGTACCCCTGTGCGCGTTGTACTGCAATGGACCGATCGGTGCCTCCGGCCGGCCCATTGCATTCAATGTGTGCGGGTACGCGTTGTACCCCTGTGCGCGTTGTACTGCAATGGACCGATCGGTGCCTCCGGCCGGCCCATTGCATTCAATGTGTGCGGGTACGCGTTGTACCCCTGTGCGCGTTGAACAGCAATGGACCGATCGGTGCCTCCGGCCGGCCCATTGCTTTCAATGTGTGCGGGTACGCGTTGTACCCCTGTGCGCGTTGTACTGCAATGGACCGATCGGTGCCTCCGGCCGGCCCATTGCATTCAATGTGTGCGGGTACGCGTTGTACCCCTGTGCGCGTTGTACTGCAATGGACCGATCGGTGCCTCCGGCCGGCCCATTGCATTCAATGTGTGCGGGTACGCGTTGTACCCCTGTGCGCGTTGTACCTCAATGGACCGATCGGTGCGCACCCATTGACAATGGGCTTGCCTGGCAACGGACGCGTTTTCGAATATTCGAACGAGTCGGTTGCTGGAAAATCAGTTGGTCACCCACAACAATGTTGCAAAATCATGTATGTCATGAAGTTGAAATTTTGAAGGATGCTGTGGGCGTGTTTTGGTGCTGCTATTCCATGGATTGGCCAGATTCAGAAGATGCAAACGACTTGGACCTATCACTTTGGACACAAGGGACAGTATCTGCCTCTCCAGCACATATATATTGCTGCATGTTCCCCTGAGAGCCCACTTGCCTGCACTACATGCTCCAGGACGACATCTGCCACTGCACTGCTGCTGTCTCTGCCCCTCTGGACCCTGCAATGGCACGTACTGTGGAGAGAGCCCCAGCCTTCAGCCTTGAAGAGAACCAGGCCCTGCTGGACAGCCTACTTCCACAGTACAGCAAGCTGTATGGGACACCAGGGGAGCAGGTGAGTGTTCTGTGCACTGCCTTTCTGAATGTGCATTTTGTCTGACTAGCAAGGCTGAGAGTCAGCACACCACTGGCTAGCAGGCTCACTGAGTAGTTGTCACCCCCCATAGTGTGTAGTGACTTGCACTGGACAGGTATGGTGCAGTGACAGTGCTTCTGAACAGGGTTTTACTCCCCATGCTATGATACCATGTAGTGACTTCTGGAAAACTGTCCATGGGCAGCCGTGCACTGCCTGGGTACACCATGTGCCCCTGTGATTGCGACATGTATATGCAACTGTGTCATGCACGGATATGTTGCATGTGTAGTAATGGCCTTATCACTTTGTCATCCTGACAGGCTTCTGCCCATCGGAAGCATGAGATCTGGAAGGACATCGTCCGGGCTGTCCGGTCCGTGGGGGTCTACAAGCGCCGGATCCGCAACTGCCAAAAGAGGTGGCAGGACCTTCGGGGCTGGACCCGGAGGATTGCACGGGTCCAGCTGAAGCTGTCGCCTCCTCGCAGGAGGGGCGGAACACGGACCCTGACCCCCCACATGCTCAGGATCCTGGCGGTGGTCTTTCCAGACCTGGATGGGCAGCTGAAGGCCAGAGAGCAGCAAGGAGGGGTGAGTCAAAGACTGCACTGTGTACTCTGTCTAACATGTTATGTGCCCTCCTCGGGCCAGGTTGAACTGCCACAGTACAGCAGTCATGTTGTCCAGGAGCCATGTCCCTCTATTGTGCACTGCCCACTCCTCATCTGATACCCAGGTGTGGCCCTTACATGCAGGGAATTCTGTCACTTAGGACTGTGTCCTTGCAGTTTGCTTGACTCAAGGTGGGAGACAGCATCTGTTTCCCTGACTCTGTGGTGGGCATCATGGGTGGGTCCATTGCTTACACAATGCCTGTATTCTGACATGTATTCAGCGTGTTACTTTGATCTGTGGTCCAATTGCTGAGCTGATCCACCACATGTGGCTGGGGTACCTGGCACACACCCATGCTGCGGGTGGGAACAATGTTTGGGCCCCAGGAGTATGTATATGACGTGTGTCACACATACTTAGCCAGCTGCCTACAGTCCAGGGCTCATCCCTCATTCATGTGGGGCTGGACAGTCATGCCTACTCCAGGCCATACAATACACTCTGTACTCCCACTCCCGTGTATCAGAGGACACATTGTGCACAGTGATTTGACCCCTCAGGTGTCTGCCTCTGTGTCAGTGTGCTGTGGATTAGTCGCCAGGACTGCTGTGGAGTTTCTTGGTAGGGGCTCAGCATGCCACTGGAGATGTGACCATAGGAGACGATACTTGTGTGACACATAGGTGTCTGATCAGCTGCCCATGCAGACTGGGGCATGTAAATGTGAAGTTCAGGCAGCTGTTCCCCATGCACAGCAGAGTGTGAGGGGCTCAGGTTCAGAGGGTAGTGTCACAGGTCTCCCATATGTCCAATAGGTATGACCTGGACAGATGAGGGTTAAGAGGATGTGTTGTGGGGGGATGTACATGTGCACTTGTGCAGCTCCAGGACTTGCATTCCCCATGACCTACTATTGTGACACAGTGCAGAGTGTTGTTGTCTGGCTGCAAAGTCATACATCACTGAGACAGTGATGTATGACTTTGCAGTCATGCCTCCGCCATGGCATGTGTCTACTGATTGGTGATCCTGCAGGGGAGTGACATGTGCTACATGCACACCATAGTGGCGCTGGCTATCAGGACATGGGTGCATCATGGTGTCTGTCGCTGGTATGCATCACATGCATTTCCTATTTGACTCTGGGCATCCCTTACATCCGTAAACCTGTACTGACTCAGTGGCAAGAGCTGTGATGTGTCCACACCGTGTCCTCTGCACTGTCCAACTACTGTGTACTTGGTGCATGTGTCAACACTGGGGTGTTGCAATCCAACAGACACCAGACAGATGGGTGCAAGGCCATGTGGGATGTGAGTGCCATGCTTGGCATCAGACTGACAATTGACTTCTCCTGTTCAATTAGGGCACTTTTAGCAATGTACAACTAATGATGCCAGGGCTTGCTCTGTAATGTGCTGTGCTCACAGTGGTGTGTGCGTTTGGTGCAGGTGACTGATGTCTGTCTGTTTCCCCATTGTTTGCAGATACATCCACGGCCACGGAAGGGGACAGCTCCACGGACCAGGAGGAGCCGGAGAGCCAGACTGGGTCAGCAGCCGAGGAGTGGTCGGAGGGACCCAGTGGCACGGAGGGCGAGGGGAGCCACACCGAGGAGTCCTCAGCAGCATCCACCTCAGCTGAGGACCAGAGCAACTCGGAGGATGACTCCCTTGTGGAGGCGGGTGTCAGCAGCCACCACACCCCAGCTAGTGTTGCTGTCCCCGCCACCACCAGCACCACCACCGCCCTCCCATCGGCTCCCATTCCCCAGGTCCGTGGAGGCTCCCATGTCCGGGAGCGTGTCTCCTTTGGGCCAGGCACCGCACCCCCTGCCCCTGTGTCCCCTGCTGCCCTGAGTGAGGAGTCTGTGTACCTCCTTCGCCAGCTCCATGTAGGGCAGACAGCCATGCTGAGTGTCCTCCATGCGCACACCGCGCTGTTGACTCAGCTGGTGTCGTTCATGGAGGGCATCTCATCGGGCATGTCTGACCTACAGAGGGGCAATAGGTCCATGGACTCCTCCCTGACGGCAGCAGTGTCCCTCCTCAAACGGTCCCTCACCCCTCCTGCCTCTGCTCCATCCACACTCCCCAGCACCTTACCCATCCCAGGCACACACACACTGGCACAGGCACACACCAGCACACACACATCCAGCACACTGACACACACGCCAATGACAAAACGCACACGCACGCACATTCAGGGGACTGAAGCCAGACTCACAGGGGATGGGGCCCTGGAACACACACACGCATCCACATGCACTGCGCAGTCCTCAGTTCCCTCTCCCTCCAAAGCACCCTCCCTTGCCTCACCTGCAACCCCAAAGTCACAGCAGCTCTTCCTCTGTGACCTCGGCCTCTTCCCCACCGATGAAGCTGCTCCAGCATCCCGGGGGAAGAGGAAGCCCACCCACACGGAGCAGAGTGCCCCTCGCCCCCGGACACCCTCCCCCAGGCGCAGACGGACTGAGGCCCCCACCCGCAAGTCCCCCCGGAGTGCTAAGAGCAAGACCCCGCCACCACCCTGCAGCTCAGGCACAAGGTCTCCGTCCCTCCATCCCTCAGGCCCCCACTGCACAGGTGCCCCCACCACACCCTGCCCCAGGTTCCCCCACCCACAGATATACCATCCCCAAGATGCTCCGGCCTTCTCCCCCTGCCACTTGCTCTCCCAGCACCACACCCCCCGCTGCGCTTGTCTGTGCCACTGATGTGGTGAGGGTGTCCCCCCCTCTGTCCAACCCACCTTGCCTGTTCCCCATTCTCCTCCCCTGGAGGTAGGCACTGCAGTGGAGTCCACTACCGCCCTGTCTGACTTGGGCACTGCAGTGGCGGACCTGTCCACCCCATCTGCAGGGTCCACTGCAGTTGTGCCGGCACCCACGACATCTGTGTCATGCCCCCCAGTTGTGCCGGCACACACCATGTCAGACACCTCCACTGCAGTTGTCAGTGGCTCTCCTGCACCCACCACCCCTTCCCTGACTCCCCCTGGTGAGCCCTGATCCTGTCCCTGCGGTGCCTGGCCTGCCCCCCGGTTGCCCCTCCTAGTGGATTGTCCCTGGTATTGTGCAGGCATGCGTAGGGTGACATCTGCCAGTGTCACCCTGTTTGAACTTTGACAATGGACTGGCCATTGGCCTTTGCTCTTTTTTCAGGACTTCGTTTGGCCTCAACACATATGCTGAATAAAGCAACTTTCTTTTCTCTAGTGCTCATGCTTCAGATGTACATGTTGTTGGTGCAGCTAACCATGCCCTTGCTGCAGTGATGGTGATATCTGGTCTCATGATTATGAAGTGTTACTGTGCAGGAACCCATGTGGTCCAGGGGGAATGTGTCCTATCATGTGGTGTATCCATGTCATCAATAGCAGCATCTGAGGGTGTCATGTGTTCAGTATTTGGCAATGGGTTTCCTACTTACATTGGCAATTTCATATCTGTGGCTTCCACCCCTGCACATCTGTTGTGCCTGCCATCGTTGCATTTGTCTACTTCCCTGACCGTGTTGCCATCTCCAGTGGACATGCAGGTTTGGGCATCAATGGGGAGGGACTCATCCGTGTAGTCAGTGCAACATTGCTATACAAGTGTGTTGGATCTGTGCTGATGATTCCGTTGGCACATCCATGACCAGGCTGATGTGATGGGAGCCCTCATTTGGTGCTAATTGTTGATTGTGTGACCAAGTGCTCAGCTGACATGATGGGGCCCTACTGAGGCAACATATGGCACAGCTTTCCTCACACAGGAGTGGAGTCCCCTCATGGCAGTGTGTACACGTGTGACATTGCCTGCGCCCAAGGTGTGTGTTGTATGTGCATGTCTGTGTGTTCACTTCCATTCATCTGCGCATGCTGTGATCCCTAGTGTTGTACCTGTTTGTGATGCTTGCTGACTTGAGCTATGTTCCCCCAAAGTCTTCTCCCTGTGTTCTCTGTGATGTGGGTGCATGGCACATTACTGGTCATCAGGGTGTCACCCATAGGTGTGTTTGCTGTCAGGGCAGAGTTTGTGTGCTGACGCAGATGGGTCACAGTCAGGTTTCCCTTTGGCACTTGTTGTTTGCCCCTGTCATGTGATTTCCAGTTTGTGTTATCTTTCAGTGATTGTGACACGTTGTGTGTGTGACTGCTGGCACTCCTTAGGGTCCGGGCTGCAATGTTGGTTGTTGTCTATGTGTGTTCTTTGTGGGTGACCTTGGCTTCTTCATTGGTGTGTGACTGTGGCTGGGATCCCATTGGTCGGTGTGGTATTGCCGTCATGTCCATGTACAGAGTAGTGTGCAGTGTGTCAGACATTCAGGAGTCTTGTTGAGTGTCCATGTGTGATGTGTTTCTACACCTTGGTTCCCACCCACCACCCTGGAATAGTCATGGGTGCATGTGCAATGTCACCAGTGCATGTGTACTTCACTGCTGCACATTGTTGGAGGTCGAGGGGTGTGGTGTTGAGTGTGTGCAGATGAGAGTTGTTGCCCGGCTAGTCCCCTGCCTCCATGTTGGCCTTGGCTTACTGGCCATGCTGATTGATTTGTGCTTGTGTAGGTGTGATGGTAGTTAGTTGCTCAGGACACCTGACTGTGGTTCACAGTGTGAACGACATTTAGCTTTGTCATCACAGTGGTATTTTTCTTCAGCCCAGGGTCACCACATTGTGGGGGCCCTGGGGGTGGTGCTGTGGTGTGTCTGTGACTTGCTGTGTCAGTTGTTGTTCCTACGTGCCTGTGTGACATGTGTGTTTTGTGCTCCCTCTCACCTGTCAATGCCTGCTTGCCCACATAGGGGATTTGGATCCATGAGTTAGCTTAGTGTGGCAGTGTATGCACATCTGTATGATTGGTATTCAGCTCTCCTCATGTGTTGTGTTGTTGCCTGGGGACACTGGCACCCCCACCCCTCACCTGCTGTGTATGATGACAGTGTTGGTCTGCCTGTTTGTGTTTGTGCATCTGCACCACTGCATTGGCATATCTTGGGTGTGCCATTGGCTGTATGTTGTTTGGTGTGTTTCCCCTGCTGTCCCTGGGACTCCTAGGTCATCGGTCAGCACAGTGATCATGGTTTGTGTGTCCCATTGCTGCCATGGTATGGTATCTGTTCACCTCACATCTGCTGTCTCCACAGGGTATCTGCATTTGTGTGCCCATTGGTGCAAATATGTGGTTCTGCATTCTGATGGTCACTTCTGTCATTGTGTCATTGATGACTGTTGACGGTCTCAGCCCCCATGGGTGTTGTTTGTCTGCACATGGCCAAAGGAATGTTTCATTTGCACTGCAGTATTTGGCTCCCCCAATTTATGTTGCAATGGGACACATACACTACTTTGCCACAGATGAGTTTTTGGTTCTGTGACCAGGAATGATCCATGCAGTTTGGCAGTTGCAGCTCTTTCTTTGTTAACAATTACCTTTTGGTCACTGTGATGATGAGGGTGTAGACCCCATTGCCACAATGGTCAAAATGTGCTTCAGCTATGGACCCCACACTTACCTTTTGGTCACTGTGATGATGGGGGTTTAGACCCCATTGCCACAATGGTCAAAATGTGCTTCAGCTATGGACCCCACACTTACCTTTTGGTCACTGTGATGATGGGGGTTTAGACCCCATTGCCACAATGGTCAAAATGTGCTTCAGCTATGGACCCCACACTTGCCTTTTGGTCACTGTGATGATGGGGGTTTAGACCCCATTGCCACAATGGTCAAAATGTGCTTCAGCTATGGACCCCACACTTGCCTTTTGGTCACTGTGATGATGGGGGTTTAGGCCCCATTGCC
>CAWUFW010030369.1:0-17363 GCA_963921515.1 Calotriton arnoldi
ACTCTTACCTTGACTCAGAAATGCGAAGCAATAATAGGACACCACACCAGGCTTGCGTAATTAAAATCAAGTTCTTTTATGTAACTCAAGGTTGCATCAGATGAGGCATATTACTTCCTTTACATTGCAAATCATTACCTTATTCAACTGGTGCACATCCTTATTAAAAATACCATCAACAGTGTAGAATCATCTCCTAATCACAGCCCCTATAACGATCCCAGGGTGCAGTAATAAAATATGGCCTAAAACATACAATTCACTTCATGAATATTAAATGAGGAGTAACTAGGCACTTTACGTTACATTCTCAACAGGGCCTGCAGTTGTCTAGGCACCCCCATAGGCATTACACAGGGCGTCGCCAATCCGGTACACCCGCAACATAAAAACACTTCAACTTTGGGCAGGGTACACGTGAGTTCACTTCCATGAATTACCTTCCCTTCAGGTAAGGACATTTCATTATATGCATATTCATCAGGCCTAGACAATTAGTAAAGCAGGCGTAACAATATGTTAAGGGAAATACTAGGGGGACCCCTCAACATGTCCGTTATACTGGGGCTTCCCTATAGTGGAGGACCCCTGGGTCTCCAAGGGGAGGTCAGGGGTTAAATCAGGCTGGGCCCTCTCCTCACTGGGGCCTCGCCTTACACAAAATGTTAAGGAGGGCTCTTCCCTCGTTAGTCCCCCAGGGAATGCTGGCCCCCGGCCCCCAGGGGCTTGATGTGGAGCCCTAGGGGCCTCCCGGGCTCACCTGCTGTGATGTGGTTGGTCGCTCTTCCACGCGACTGACTCCCTCCCGGGCCAGCCCTTTGATTGGCGGGGCGGGGCCCGGAGCGAGTTCCACGGCCCTCCGGCCGGCGTTGCAGGATGTTGGGGGGGCCGGTATTGCTCTCCTCCGGCCCCCGTGGAGTCAGCGGTATCAGAGGATGGAAAGGGAGCGGGAGCCGGCAGTCCTTCTCGGACGGCTTCCCGCTTCCCTCGGCTGCACACGGAGTCCCTCCTACCTCCGTATGCACTGGGGGGGGCGGGCCGAGTACACCGCCCAATCCCTGCGCGGCCTGGGATATCTTCCAGGGGCTCCCGCTGGCAGTGGAGCCCCTCCGGCGTCGTTCTTCTGCTGGCTCCGGCAGGGGCCAATCACGTTGCGGCCTTCTCGGGGGCGCGACCTATGACGCGGTCGGCGTCCCCGGTCCCACTGCAACGGCGCTAGCGGGCCTCGAGGCCTAGGAAGGCAGCAGTTCTCTTCACGCGGCCCTCCTGGGCTGCGGCGGCGTCCTTTTCGGCCGCGACTTCGGCGGTAGGGCTCTCGGGCCCGGCGGTGATCTCAGGGGCGATTTGGGAAGCTTCGGTGAGGGCGCGGACGGCGCACCTCACCACCCCAAACTCGGCGGTACCTCGGCTGTCCTCACAGCGCTCCTCACGCGGCGACGGCCGCAGCAGCAGCAGAGAGTAGCCATGAGGTGAGTGGCTTGGGGCAACTTCCTGTCAGGAAAGATACAGCGCGGAGCGCGCTGGCAGCCTATGAGCAGGGCTGCGTGGGAAGGGTTCGTGGGGACAGTCCAGCTGCAGGCAGGGATGGATAGGGGGTGAAGGTCTAGCGCTTAGGGCACGGCGCTTTACCTCGTGATCCCCAGTTGAAGATTCAGCCTGGGTTGACTGGCTGTCAGGTTATGGGTTCCAGTTACACTTGGTTTCAGAATCTTGTCATGAGCTTCTTCTGAGAAGTGGCTTAGTATAATGTCCGTGACAAACGTTTCTTGTCAGAAAGTTCTTCTTCTTATGAGGGGGTTTTGTGAGTTGGTGGTTCTGGGGTTGCTTGATGTTCCTCCCAGCACGCTGAAGGTGGTTCCCTGGGTCCCCTCACACTGGGCAAGGTCGGTGGGTGGTGGGCGTTCCTCAGCTATCTTACTTCAGCAGGGCCTCAGCCCTGTCAGCAGCAGTAGTGTAGGTCTCCCCTAGGCCCTAAAGCCTATACTCCGGCGCAGGTTCTCCCAGGTTCAGCGGTGCTCCAACCTAACTGACTAAAGGTTTTCCCTCTAAGCCTCTTATACCCCTAGGTCAGGTGACCCTCCTAAAGGCGGCAAAACATAACTCCTCCCACAGCCCGGAAGGTTCTGGAACCTTCCGCCTATCTAGCTATGTGGCCCAGAGGCGGGGACGGGATGGATACTGTATCCCTATGTCCCAGCCTGACCCTGGCTACTAGCGTGTATGTGTGTAAGGCCCTTCTGCAGTAGCAGGGGCCTGTGGCAGCCATCTTTAGTGAGTTTCATACATGGTAAAACGGCTAGGGGAAAACAAAAATTTCTGGGAAAAAGGGCCAAGTCCAACAGGTGGAAAGTAATTTAAATATATTTAATTGATTTTTAATTTTATTTGAATTATATTTTGCGTTTTAGTTCCATAGCGGGTTGTGGGTTTATAGGGGAATAGGGTGGGAAGTAATTTAAAAATAATTAATTGACTAATAATTTTTATTTATTAGTATTTATTTACATTTTATTTTATAGTGTTAATTATGGTAATTAATTAATTATTAATTGGCTGTTAATTTTTATTGATTAATTAATTGGTAAATATGTTAATTGTGTAAATTTTTTAGGAGCGGGTTGTGGGTTTATAGGGGAATAGGGCGGGAAGTAATTTAAATATAATTAATTGGATATTAATTTTATTTGAATTACATTTTGCGTTTTCATTCTTTAGCGGGTTGTGGGTTTATAAGGGAATAGGGTGGGAAGTAATTTAAAAATAATTAATTGAATAATAATTTTTATTTATTAGTATTTATTTTCATTTTATTTTATAGTGTTAATTATGGTAATTAATTAATTATTAATTAATTAATAATTGGTTGCTAATTTCTATTGATTAATTAATTGGTAAATATGTTAATTGCGTACTTATTTTAGGAGCGTTTTGAGGGTTTATAGGGGAATAGGGTGGGAAGTAATGTAAATATAATTAAATTATTAATATTTTTTATAATTCATATTTAATTAATTAATATTTAATACTGTTAATTGTGGGAAATAACTTATAATTAAATATTTAGTAATTTGTTATTAAATATTAATAATTGATTGGTAAATATGTTAATTGTGTCATTTTTTTAGGAGTGGGTTGTGGGTTGATAGGGGAATAGGGTGGGAAGTAATTTAATTTTAATATATTTATTAATATTTAATATGTAATATTTTTTTATGCTTTTACAGTGTTAATTGTTTGAATTAATTTATTAATATATAATTATATTTTCATTTTTAATTGTTATTAATTAATTAATTGATTGATAATTAATTATGATAATTGTGTAATTTTTACCCCTCCGCTATCCAACACTTTCTCTACTGTTGCACTCGCTGGAGTGGAAATAGTAAATTATTTCCCTCCGCTATCCAACAGTTTCCCTACTGTTGCACTCACTGGAGTGTGAATAGTAATTTTTAACCCCTACGCTATCCAACACTTTTCCTACTGTTGCACTCCCTGGAGTGGGAATAGTAATTTTTACCCCTTCGCTATCCAACACTTTCCCTACTGTTGCACTTGCTGGAGTGGGAATAGTAATTTTTACCCCTTCGCTATCCAACACTTTCCCTACTGTTGCACTTGCTGGAGTGGGAATAGTAAATTATTCACCTCCGCTATCCAACACTTTCCCTACTGTTGCACTCCCTGGAGTGGGAATAGTAATTTTTACCCCTTCGCTATCCAACACTTTCCCTACTGTTGCACTTGCTGGAGTGGGAAAAGTAAATTATTCCCCTACGCTATCCAACACTTTCCCTATTGTTGCACTCCCTGGAGTGGGAATAGTAATTTTTACCCCTGCGCTATCCACCACTTTCCCTACTATTGCATTCACTGGAGTGGGAATAGTAAATGTAATCGCTCCGCTATCCAACACTTTTTCTACTGTTGCACTCCCTGGAGTGGGAATAGTAATTTTTACCCCTGCGCTATCCAACACTTTCCCTACTGTTGCACTTGCTGGAGTGGGAATAGTAAATTATTCCCCTACGCTATCCAACACTTTCCCTATTGTTGCACTCCCTGGAGTGGGAATAGTAATTTTTACCCCTGCGCTATCCACCACTTTCCCTACTGTTGCACTTGCTGGAGTGGGAATAGTAAATTATTCCCCTCCGCTATCCGACACTTTCCCTAATGTTGCACTCTCTGGAGTGGGAATAGTAATTTTTACCCCTACGCTATCCAACACTTTCCCTACTGTTGCAGTCGCTGGAGTGGGAATAGTAATTTATTCCCCTCTGCTATCCAACACTTTCCCTACTGTTGTTCTCTCTGGAGTGGGAATAGTAATTTCTACCCCTGCGCTATCCAACATTTTCCCTACTGTTGCACTTGCTGAAGTGGGAATATTAATTTTATCCCCTCCGCTATCCAACACTTTCCCTACTGTTGGCATTCGTTGTAGTGGGAACAGTAAATTAATTCCCTCCACTATCCAACATTTTCCCTACTGTTGCACTCATTGGAGTGGGAATAGTAATTTATTCCCCTCTGCTATCCAACACTTTCCCTACTGTTGTTCTCTCTGGAGTGGGAATAGTAATTTCTACCCCTGCGCTATCCAACATTTTCCCTACTGTTGCACTTGCTGAAGTGGGAATATTAATTTTATCCCCTCCGCTATCCAACACTTTCCCTACTGTTGGCATTCGTTGTAGTGGGAACAGTAAATTAATTCCCTCCACTATCCAACATTTTCCCTACTGTTGCACTCGCTGGAGTGGGAATAGTAAATTATTCCCCTCCGCTATCCAACATTTTCACTACTGTTGCATTTGATGGAGTGGGAATAGTAATTTATTCACCTCCGCTATCTAACACTATCCTTACTGTTGTAATTAATGTTGGGTAAAATGTAGTTTTAAAAATTTATAAATATTTTAATTTATAATATATACATTGGTTTTTATTTTTATGTTACACGTGTCTGTATATATATATATATATTTATAATTTTTAATAAATTTCTAACATTTTTAATTTATTAAATTAATTATTTATTAATAATTATTAAGTAAATATATATATTATATTATATGTGTATGTTTAATTTATTTTTACATCATATTTATTACTTATAATTTTTAACATTTTCTAATAATTATAAATATTTATTTTTAAGTTATATGTATTATTTAATTTATTTTACTTTTTTTTATACATTAAAAAAAACGATATTTTTAATATCGATATTTTTAACAACTATGGGGCCGATTCCGATTCGGGCAGGAAATCTCTCCGACCGAGCCGGACCCGGAGAGATTTCCGACCGAATCGGACCCTAGCAGTCCGACCGAACGAGTACGATGCGTTCGCATGCTATCGGACTCGATTCGGTCGGACTCCCATTGAAGTCAATGGGAGCCGGTCGTACAACGCGTACGCGGGCTCCCATTGACTCAATGGGTGCGAGGCGAACAAGGGCGCCCCTATAGCGGGTACGCGTCCGAAGCAGGTCGCGCCGTACACGCACAGGTAGGGGGACCCATGGGTCCCCCTGTGTGCGACTCGCGCGGCTATGCGTACAGGGGGGTCCGACACGGACCCCCAAAGTGCGGCTCCGACTGCACTTTCGAGCCGGACGGCGCGAATCGGTCGGACTGCTCGCGGCGCGCATCGTACTTACCCGGCCGGGGAACGTCTCCATTGCGCGGTGCGAGTCGTGTCCGTGCGAGTCGGTCGGAGCGGTTGGGTCCCGCGAACGAGTCAGTCGGCGATTTCGCGTACGTTCGCATCGTACTCGTTCGCCCGGATGCACGTCCGACTCGGTTGGAAATAGGGCGTCCGAATCGGATCCGGTAAAGCCGAATCCGATTCGGAGCCCTACCGGCCAAGATCGGAATCGACCCCTCAATTTTTGTTTCGATATTTTTGTACTTACCATGATGTAGATAGGATGTCAATATTCTTAACATCGATATTTAGGTCCCAATATTTTGGGACCTCGATATTGTGGTCGTCGATATTCTGTCAGTGATCCATTTGAATAGTACAGGGGTGGTGATGTGTTTTGGAGAAGAGTATGCGGTGTGTAAGAGTGGATGGACAAGAGTTATGAGTGTTTGTGTTAGATTTGATCACTGGAATAGGTAGTGTGTATGGTTGAGTGACATGTAAGGATTGTAAGGCTGTGTGCAATTGGTAAAAATAGAAGGTTAGTGTCGATGGATGGTGTGATGGAAGGCTGAGTATAGGTTTTGTCATGATAAAAGGAGATCTGTTAAGAGCAACTAGAGGATAAAGCTGGTGTTTTGTTTGAACAGGGAGTGTTTGTATGGATGCATTAAATTTATGTTTAATGTGGCTTTGTGTTGTGTTGGTGATGTGTGGAAGTGTTAGTGGTATAGAACAGAGTTTTGTGTGAGAATGCAGGTGCCATAGTGTTGTAGTTGGGGTAGAATTGTGTGTAGGTGTGGCTTGTGGGGTTTTGTGGTGGTTGTGTAGTGGTTCAATACACATTGAAATCTGTATGAGGTTTGTTTGTGGTGCATGAGTAAAATACCTTTGCTTATATTGTTTTTGGATGTTGGGCTTAAGGTGGTAGCTTATAAGTGAAAATTGGGCATAATCTCTGGCCCTAAGCCCGACCCGAACAGGCCCAAACAGGCAACTGCCCTTGTCCTCTCCACCCTTGTTCTCGACTCCCAGGCTGAGACGCCCTGAGCCCTATGCTTAAAATTGCCCTAGTGGTCAAAGGAACCCTAGCCCTAACCCTAACCAGTCAGAACCCTAACCCAAACTCCTAGAGCCAATGGGAGACCTGGCCCTATTAACCAATCACAGCCCTAGCCCTAACAGCCAATCAAAGCCAAAGCCCTAATCCCTAAGTCCAATCGGAAACCCTATCCCTAGTATCCAATCAGAACCCTAGCCCAAACAGCCAATCAGAACTCAAACCCTATGCCCTAGTCTTAAACTAGCCCTAGCAACCAATCACAGCAACAGATGCACCAACCCATAGAAAACATATATAAGAGCCAACTGACCTTAAGTCCAGACTGCAGTGGCAGGGAGGTACTCCTCTATTCGGAATCTCCTTGGATACAGACAGGCAGAATCCACACTTCCTAGCTTTCAGATTCTACTTTTCAGGTAAGGGACAATTTTGAAGCCACTGAAATACTGCTTTTCGCGCATTTAAATGAATCACTTTTCAAGCCAAAAAACAGGTGCTGCAAACATTTTCCAAGCACAGTTTAAAACCTCAGAGCATATTTTAAGCAGTGTCCTAAGCACACTCTAATTAGCCACTGAAGTGTATGGGTGGTGGTGAGGCTTAATACAGTCTTTATAAAAAACTAGGAGGGAAAAGCATACAGTCATGGGTAAAACAAAACAGCAGTTTGAAAATACCAAGTTGCAGATAGACAAGAGGTAAATTCATATAGACACGGGTAGAACAAAGCATCAGTTTAAAAATACTAAGGGGGTCATTATGATGGTGGGCGGATCGCCACCGCCCAGCCGGCGGTGGCGATCCGCCCGCCATTACAACATGATTTACCCCCCACCATATTATCATGGCGGGGGTTACCGCGGCGGGCGGAAAGTCCGTCCGCCACTTTTCTGCCGGTCGGCAATCGTTACGATTGCCGGCCGGGCGGAGCTGGGGCATAACATGGTGGTGGTGCCTTCCAGGCACCGCCAACCATATTATGTTGACGGGTTGACAAGGCCTTTCCATGGCGGCGATGCCGCCATGGAAAGGCTGGCGGGAATTGCTTTGGGGGCACGTTGTGGGCCCCCGGGGGGGTTAAGGGGTGGGGGCTGCACTTGGGGGGTACCTACAGTACCCCCCTTCATTGCCATGCACAAGGTGGCAGGCACCGCACGGTGTCTGTCACGTTGTGCATGGCAATGCACAGCATGCCTCTTTGGCATTGGGGCGGGTGCTGCTTACAGCAGCACCCGCCGCAATGTTGAAGATGCGGAATGCGACCGCCAGGGTGGCGGTCGCATGCTAATTGGCGGTGTGGGACCGCCGCACCACTGGCGGACGGTCCCAGCACCGCTAGGGTGGCGGGCGGACTGAAGTCCGCCAGCCATCCTAATTAGCCCCTAAGTTTGCAGAAAAACAAAGAGGCAAATGTAAACAGTCAAGGGTAGGGGAAAGCACTTTTCAAAGATTACAACAAAAAAATTATACTGCGGTAAAGGGCCTAGCTTCCTAATAGGATTCAGGCGTGTTAGCCAAAATGGATATCGACTGTGAGCAATGGTCCACTCTGAGTCAGAGATCCCCCATTGCAGTGGGCCCTCGACATTTATAACCCAAACTTAAAAGAGCGTTTGAGGGCCTGCCTATATCTTTCATTCAAACTGGTCCAGTCAACCATCAAAAATGCTTTCCCCAAAACCTACCACACACCAGCAACAACAGCCACGGAACACCAAGGAACATTAAGGCCCCCCCTCTTATCTCCACAGCCCTCATGTCCCACTGGAGCCGCCACCGAGGACCTAGACCTGGAACACAACTCAAGTCAGGTGAGAAACCAAGCTCTCTAACGCATGCGGCTCCCGGGGGCAGCAATCAAAGAAAAGAGAAGAAAAGATGCGAGGGCTGTGGCTGCAGAGTTGCGTCAGCGGCGCGTGCCGTTCCTGGAGACACGCGGACGGGGGGAGTCACGAGGTCCTGCTGTATCCGCCGCGGCGAGCGAAATAACATCAAATACAATCAGTCTCATTAAATGAAACATAACCAAACTTCACTGTGGCTAATTGTTTAGCATCGAATGATCCTATAAACATTAACAAAATATTTTTCCATCCAGTTCTCTCGCCTATTGTTGTTTTGTTTGCACAAAGTACTGCCAAGTTAGTGATTGCCCGCCCTTTGATAAAGCACTCTTGTGTATCAGCATGGACAGCAGAGCTACACGAAGGGCATTATCCAGAAACACTGGGGGCACAGAAGGACCACCTGCCACATGTAACTTGTTAACGGCCGTCTCTGCATCAATCCCAGGGACACAACGTCTTCTCCTGCTATGGTAATGAACTATAACTCCCATCAGTTATAAAAATAATAACTCCTATTTGTAAAGCACAAACATATCACCCCTTAAGGGTTTCAAGGTGCTAGAGGCCGTCGGGGAGATTAAGTGAGCAATTGCCCAGAGTCACATGATGTTGAGCTGAGCTGCTGCCTGCGATCGAACCAGAGCCCCGTGCTCGGGAGTCAGCCACTCTGGCCGCTGCGCCACACCTGTCCTCCACTCAGCTGTGTTGGCCTGCTGCTGTGTGTCTCTCAAAATGCCATGGGAGCTGATCATATACCCAGCGTCATCGTAAGTATTTTGGGGCCTGGGCAAAACATATTTTGGGGGCCTCTGTTTGGAATAACTTAATTTTATTACCCATTTTTGCTAATTCAAGCCGTATTGTGGCTAATAATATTGATTTATACGAAAAAAGGCTGAGGTACTAAAATACACATTAGTGAGCTAGAGAGAAACTTTACCTTCCCGAGGGCGGGGGCCTGGAAGGTTGGGGCCCTGGGCAATTGACCACTTTTCCCATGCCTTGAAATGCCTCTGCATATACCATCTCACTGTAGGTGTAAATAGGACAGTGGGTTCTGTTAGGGGAAATGTTATAGGTTGAGCTGCAGAGCACCGTGGAGGGGTGCAACATTTAACTAACTTACATTTGCGTTCTCTGGAAGCAGCCGAGAAGCCTGGGTGCAAAGGGAGGGGTCATTTGATAAGATGCAGCGAAAAATGAGGCAAAGAAACTTTCCTGACCTCGCGGCACAAATAGTTAAACAGACGCCCCTATTAAGCAGATTACACGTTAAAATGTGTTCTTAACTCTTGAAAATTGTATTTTTGCAAGTGCAATTCATGCCATGGTTTATACATGTTTCTATAAGGAGACTCTCTGTACCCCCACATTTTAATTAGGGTGGGGCTTTCTGCCACTTTAACATAGGTTTTCTGTAATTCCAGCTATTTGAGGACAAGCCCAGCACCATGACATCAGTCGGCTGGCCAGGGGCAGGACTGACGTAGGCGAAGCACTTGAGCGGATTCTTGTACACTTTTTATATATATAACTTTATTGCCTCTTACGAATCATTGACAGGCCTCCCGTCCCTCAAAACAGCAGATAGAATCCATTGTAATCATATTAAACATTTTGAGGAGATCTTTCCCCAAAGCTCTGTCCACTGATTCCTATGCCAATGTATGGTTTCTTGTACACTTACATTATAAGTTTGATCCCATACAGAAATAGGAAACTGTCATCATAAGCAATAGGATTTTGAACCATGAAAAGAGGGAGAAAGGGGCATTTGTTTCTGCCGGTGTCCAAGCAAGGCTGCCATGTGCCTTAGAGCAAGGATGAGATGAGCAGTCAGATGCAACCATAACTGGGGTGCACTGCCCCCCTCATAATGGCAGGGCCGGGTGCCACTGCCCTTGCTGCACTACAGACAGCTTTGGCCCAGTTTTTAACTAGGCATGACATCATTTCCGGAAAAGAGGAACAGAATCAATGTTTTAATTTACCAAAAAAAAACAGCCCCACAAAACTGAAGTGGTGCCTGGCAAGCAGGGAGGAGCCTTCTCTGTTGGGAGATCAGAAGCCACTGACGTCAATGTCAGTGCTAGTAAGGAGCACGAGTAGAGAAGGCGGCATCGAAACTAAAGAAGGACATTGTTTCTTCAAATGGTGGCAAGTGTCAACAGGAGCCATGCTGAGCCTTTTGCAGCTCTCACAGCTGATGTGTTTCCTGGGACCTGGAGATATTTGTCTTCTTGGAGGGGGTGGGGAACGGAGGGTGCCTAGGTCAAGCTGCAGAGCGTGCAAAGGGTGCAGAGGGTTACTCAACTCTTTCTCTCTTTGGAGTGAGAGCGAGGCGAAGATGCTCTTTTAAAGGGACATGGCGGGTAAAAAGTCCACTTGTGCAGTTGTCACCACTTATCCATGCAGCTGATTTTCAAGTCCACTGGAGGGGATCTGTCTTTCAATGCCAGAGCTGCGCCCTGGCTGGCTGCACAGAGACGAGGGGGCATATGTACAAGCCCCTTTGCTTTGTACTTGCACCACGCAACGTGGCACAAGAGCGAAGCAACTTCAAAATGAGATTTATGAAGTCACGCAGGGATACCTTGAGAGGCCCGGAGTGGCTTCATAAACCTCGAGTAATGCAACGCAGCGCAAATCGCTGCGTTGCACTACTCTGCGCCAGGGAGACGTTTCCATGGGCGTTGCATGGGTGTTTCCTCACAACATCAATGGATTTGGAAGCATTCCCAGATTTTTCAGAAGTGGTAGACCTGGGCATGCGCCAAAAAACTACACCTCCCCAGGTGAGGCGTAAAGAGGAAAACATTTTTTATTTCTCCTTGCTTTTTCCTCTTTGTATGTGTGCTGCATTCTGCAGCACACATAGAAAAAGCAAAATGCCTAAGGGGATTGTTTTTGTGCAGGAAGGTGCCCCTACCTGCACGAAAACAATCCTCCTTACAACTCAAGCACCCTTGCACCGTGGTGCAAGGGTGTCTGTGTTGGCTTTAGGCAGACAAAAGGGCGCCAAGGCAGGGAAAAAGGCAGGAATGGGCTGTATTGCCTTAAATACGGTGCATCCCTGCCCTTTCCCTGTCACTCAGTACAGCGCAGCACGGTGACATGCTGAGCTGCACTGCGTGACCTGGCCATAAATATGGCCCAAAATGCGTTTCTAAGCATGCAGGGGTCAGAAGTTCTGTGGTCTCTACATCTTCTGGTGGCTTGGTGAGAAGTTAGAGGAGTGGTTGAGGGTGTCGCGATGAAGGTAAAGAGGCAGGGAAGTTCATGTGCGTTTCGCCCCAGCCCAGCCTCGTTGTGATTCCACCCCATGCAGACTCTCGCTGGGACCATCTGTCGCTGTGATCGCCGTGCAGCACAGTCACTCAATAGTACATGTGCCCTCAGATGGAATTAATGGAGAAGGGAGGTGTCTGCTGTAGGGTGCAGAAACGTAATGGGAGCAAAACAGGAGCACTTTGATGCTAGCGAGACCTTGGGAAAAAGTAATAAAGATCTACACAAGGGGGCGGGAGCGGATGAGGGTGAGGCAGATGAAGGAGGGAGTAACATAGAGCACCAGGGGTGGGGGTTGCGTGGGAGAGACAGATGTGAGGAAGATAAGAACACAAGGGTGGAGGGGAAGAAGCATATGGACAAGAAAGCAACATCGGGTGCGGTGTAATGGAGTAAGAAGCATACGAGGGAGACAGCTGGAAAACATGTGCTCTCATGTAGTGCTTAAGCAACAAGAAAAAAGTAATTCCTTAAAAGTGAGAAGTGGAAGGACACAAATAAAGTGGAAAATGCTCAAGGGGAGGGACAGACAAGAGATGGAGAAGGCAAGCCATTAAATTAAAAACAAGAAAATGGGAATGACCACAAAGCGAAGCAATAGTAAGCAATTGGCGAGAATGAAGCCATCTGTAACCTCTTGGTAGGATGACAGCATGCCTTTTGCAACCAGACAGCTTGAGCTGTGTGCTATGCTCAACCTAAAAAAAAGATGCCAGTGCAGCTTTTCTATTGAGTCCAATCTCCCACAGTGGATGTTTACATAAAAAACAGGTAAACATGTCTATTTATTCACAACAGAAGAGAGCAGTTTCTACTCCCAGAAAAGCTACAGAAATCGCCCTTCTTGGCCTGAAACGTGGCTGTCGGAGAGGCAGCACAGCATGGTGTCATAAACTAATATTGGGCCTGGGATGCAATCCAACCTGGCCTACTTATTGGCCACATCTAGGCCTGGCTAATGAGGTGGTGCTGGCTGTGGTGGAGGATTTGACGCGAGTGGGACGCGGACAAGCTGGTATAGACGCTCAGCTCACACAGATTGTGAAAGCATGAGCCGTGACTAGCTGTTGTGTGACAGAGATGTTACCTATTAAATGTATACAGTGGCCCTCGTGCGAGAGTTTTTTTTCAGCATCCTATTCAAATGAAGCTTAAAGTAAACCACGGCTCTGGCCTGCAGTGCACATACCATTCCCAAGGTCTGCATTACATTTCTGAAAAGTACATGATTTCATTTTTTGGGGAAACTTCCCAGGTTCCGCCACTTCCACAATTTGACATGTATGTGCGGTTTCGGGGCTGGAAAATCCAAAATTGCCACAGCAGGAACCCAAGAGTGATCGCGAAGGAGGAGCTTTTCAAACGCAAGGATATTTTGATTTGATCCATTGTGAACACACACAACAAACTGAAAAGACATCTGTTGGTACTTTAATAGATTTTTGAGGTGTGCATTTTTTTTTACGTGAGCATTTTTGGGTGATGTTTTATGTTTTTCACAGTTTGTGACAACTGTAAATTTCCCAAATTTCGCAATTTTTTTACAAATTCATCCATGCAAAGTTTTTCAACTTCTTGGAAACAAAAATGTTCACAGTATTGAGAGATGATTATCACTCGGATCAAATCCAGCCGAGCTGCAATATGTATGCAGAATGTTTTCTTTACAAAGTTTTTGCTTTTGCAAAGTTTTGGTATGAACAAACGCAAACATATGAAGAATGTTTCTCTGTAAAATAAACTTTTGCCACATAAATGTGCAGAAGTCACGGTTTTCCTTCAAATGTGGGGAAAGCCTAAGGGGGATATTCTCAAAAACGTGTGATAATTATCGCAAAATTAGCTTAACGCAACTTTGCACATCGCAGTCCATCGCGGGAAAATAACACCGTGTTAACGTTGTATTCTCAACCCGGCGGCACCATGCGATAGTCTCACGATAACGCGCCAAATGACCGCGTTAAAATCAACGCGATGCCGGAAAAATGCAAAACACGAACGCGAAAAAAGTTGCGATGCCCCACATCGCGATACAAAAATCAGCGATAACCAGTGACAGGCCTGCAATTCCCACGCGTCATGTGGGAAAATGCACTATAAAAGCAGAAAAATAAAAAAGACGAAAAAATAAACTGCGTAGAACCATGGATGCACCCGGACCGAGTGCAGAGGACAACGCGAACCCCACAAGCCCCACAGACGACCAGCAAGGAACCACAGGGTCGGGGAAGGGCAAGGAGAAGAGGAAGAGGAAGACAGGGTTCAGTCCGCAGGAAAACAGGATCATCGTCACGGAGGTGGTAGAACACTACCAACAACTGTTCGTCACCTCCACTGTGTCATTGGCAACACAAACGGAAATATGGCAGTCGATCGTGAACAACGTGAATGCAGTCGGAGTGTTGAGGAGGTCAATGGAGGAGGTCAAGAGGCGCTGGCATGATGTGAATAGCCAAACCAAGCAGAAACTCGCTGCCAACCGGAAGGCAGCAACAGCGACTGGAGGTGGGAGTCCTGCGCAACAGGAGGAGCTGGATGAGCTGGAGGAAATGGTGGCCACAGTCATCAGTGTGGAGACGGTGCAAGGAGTTGGAGGTCCGGACACAGCTCGATATGACCTGACCCAACAGCAAAAGGGTGAGTAACGACCAGGGACTGGGGGGACGAGGGGAGATGGGCACAATGGCACAGATGCACAATTATGTGTAGCACACTGCACACCCACAATGATCGTGGAACATGTCCCTGATACCCTTGGCACACTGCAGCACACATAGAAACACCAAGTAGGCCCCCGTCCACTATGTGCACAAAGGGGCCCCCCTCCCTATCACCAATCTCACAACCTACCCATGCACATGTGCTGAATCCAGCAAAGCAGCGGCTCTGTGAGCCACACTGACAATGCAAGTGACACTGCATGACCAATAGCATGGCTGCAGTCAAAATACATGACATGGTGCACGACACGACACTGAGGTGGCCCAGTGTGGATCACATCCTCAAAGGAGCAGGTCACACTCTGACACATACACATGCACATACAACCCCTGACGTCAACAACACATCTGCAGACAAACAATGTACAAGAGTACAAAAACCGTCCAAGAGCACAAATGACCCAAGTCACCAACATCTCAGCACCTTAAAAGCACACAAGTCAAAGGCACATCGCCTCAAAGGGATAAGGGGCCCCTAAATCAGAGCTGCAGGGGCGACTCTCCCACAATGCAGCACACACACATAGCAATCACAGCACATCAACATTGACGACAATGTGGTACAAAGTGCAACACTTTCACTACAGAACAGAGGACACAACTGGTGCTGCATGTGCGTAGAAACTGCCCAATCACATCTGGCATAGCAGGAAACTGTGAGATGATCATGTACGAGTACAACCTCACATCCGTCATGTAGTCGAAATGTCCACTGTCTCACATCAAATAGCCAGCTCATTCAAAATAGTCACAATGTACATGGTCATGCAGTCTGTATGTAAACATGTACAATGCGTCAACATACATGGAACACAGTGTTAACCTGCAACTCCCCTTTACATTGCAGAGGGACAATCAACACCTCCTGCAGAGCAGACCAGACATCTCTTCAGTGATGATGAGGAGGACCCCCTGGCCATCAGCTCCGACACCCTCCAACGGCTCGTGGACAGCCTCCGCACCCCACCACCAGGAGCAGGGCAGCCCAGCTGCATCGAGGTGACCCCACCCCCTGCACAGCCCACACAGCAGGAAGCACCCACCACCAAGGCAGGCTCCCAGCACCTCACGGAAAGACACATGGCCTTCCAACGCCGTGTGTCAGACTGCCAGAGGGGGCTGGCTGAACAGGTGCGGGTGGGCTTCGACCTCATGGCAGCCAAACTTGATGCCATACGTGTGTGTATGAGTCCCATCAGGGACCACTTACAGTCCCTAACGGACACCCACAGTCCGTTCCATGCTCTACAACAATCCTTGGCTGACCTCGCTGGAGCCATTACTCGGATACAAGAACTGTCTATTCAGACATGCTCCAGCGATGACAGCACAGAGTTGGCACAGATGCGGAGGACAATGGAGAACATGGAGCGGATGCAGGCTGGAAGGATGGCTGCCATGGCTGTACACCAGCGAGATGTAGCTGGGATCTTCCATGCCCTGCAGAACCTCATCTTGCCATTATTGCCACAGAGCCTGTCGCTTGATCTTGTTCCTGTGGTGGATAGGTTTACAGGCGAGAGAAGGTGTCCCATGATGACCAATGCCAGCAGTACAGTCACAGGTCTGGCTCCATCTTCTCTCTGATAATCCGTCCCAAACCTTTTTCCTCCGCATTTGGTGGAGTTACACAGACTTCAACTGATCTTGTGCTGGAGAGGATTTGTGAAAGTGAACCTTCACCAAAAAATGCTGGACAAGGACAAAGAGGTTGTTTATAAAGTCTCAGGGGTGTTTTTCTAAGTGAGGTATTGGCACCTCCCTAATATGCGCTGTTTTATTATCTCGGATATTAGTGCGGTGCATAGGCGAGGGAAGCTAACACCCTAAACCCTCAGTCGGGGACCCAAGGGCGGTCCACTATAGACATAAACTCCAATCCTATGCACACGCTATTAGATTAGTAAAACATGACCATGTTCGGCCAATATCATGTTAAATCATAATCATATATCACATATATATTCTTATTGACAGAGGTTTTTATGGAATGTTTCTTGTTTCTTTTATTCAATTCGAACGCCCAGCCAACACGTGTTTTGTCGTGGGTGATTGCCCAATCGACTTCTTCAGGGCTACAAGATAAAGCATATGTACATGTATGGGATCAGCCGATCCACTGTGGGTTCATAGGTCGACAATAGTGAACATAATTCACCTGGTGACTTAGACAAATTTAGCTTAAAAGATATTAGTGACTTTTTTTAAAAGGTCAAATGACCTCGGACTAGTGCTGTCCTATACCTTAAACCCCTTTTGTGAGAACATTTCCATTTGTGATCATGTCGTTAAACATGAATGTATGACAGAATATCGACGGACAGAAAATCGGCCTACAAAAATATCGACACAGAAATATAGAAGTCAAAAATATCGAAGTCCAATCTACATAAAGGTAAGTACAAAAATATCGAAAAAAATATATAGTTGTCAAAAATATCGAAGTTAAAAATATCGTTTTTTTTAATGTTTTAATAATAATGTAAAATTAAGTAAATAATACATATAATTAAAAGAAATAAAGTTAAAAATATTAAGATATTTAAAAATAATAACTAAGGTGTCCATTACGATGTCGGGCGGATAAAAATCCGCCATCAACCACAGTGGCGAAAATCCGCCCGCCTACACCGTCTGAATACCGACCGAGCAATTACGATGCCGCGAACCGAAAACCGCCGGAGGCGGAAAATAAACAGAAAAACGCCCGCCCATGTCCGAGTCTAAGTCCATCCGCCCGCCATGGACGAAAAGACGCACGACAAGCCAAAACCGCCCGCCCTGACG
>CAWUFW010030370.1:0-17359 GCA_963921515.1 Calotriton arnoldi
CTAATCTCATTTTTTAAATTTCCTTACGTAACGTAGGGTCTGGCAACTGGGTCAGATAAGTAAAAACATCTTCTTGGCCTAGAGTCATTTTTGTAAACCTTATTGAGGCCATATCCAATGTATAACCTACTTTCTGAGCCAATTCCTTCAGGGCTTGCTTGGAAAGGCGGACGATGTTTCTATTGTGCCTTACCAGGAATGCATAGCTTTAAAGTCCCTTATCCTAATCCGAACATCCCTGGCCCACTTTCTTTCACTAACTAAACCCTCTTCCCAGCATAGCTTGGAACATTTTATTGCTTCTTCATCCTGAGATAGCATAATCAAGAACCTAAGCGTACAGGAATTGGTCATTAAATGCCTAGATACCAATTTTAGTTCTCTCCTTATACCCTGCACTATAGTTCCCGATGGGAAGGCTTAGCAAACCCTTAAGGATTGTACTTTCCACTGGTTCCCAGATGGGACATGAATCAAGTGTAAGAACCTCTGCCCCATACAGGGCGAGGGCAGGAAATTTCCCTTCATAAGCTTTCATAAGGGGGAGGGGCAAGTGACAAGCCCCCACACACTTGGTTGAACTTTACCAGACAACCTGTTTGTAGCAAGGTTCTAGATCCTACAACTCCTCATATAAGCATCCTACTTTGGGTTCCTGGTGAATGTCAGTCCCAGATATTTGTATGAGTCCACCACTTCCACCAGGGTGGAGTCAAGGACCCATTTAAAGTTGGTTACTCTTTTCCCCAAAACATTATCTTTGTTTTCTCTAAATTTATTTTCAGGGAGTTGTTTTTGCTAATAGCATAGAGAGACTCTAATTTCCTTCACAGGCGCAGGGGTGGGTAATCTAACAATATCAGGTCATCCATTATACAGTATGTATGGAATATGCACGTCCCCAATTTTAGTGAAAATAATTTTGATAATTTTAAAACTGCAGGTAAATCTGCCAAAAAAGACTAAAAAGAGGTGGGCCAGGATACACCCCTGCCGGAGGCCTTTCCTGATTGAAATCTTCCTTGATAATTGCCCAGTCTTGTCTACTCTACCGGCACCCCAATTGTCAGTATATAGTGCCTAGATCATACCAAGTAACTCATGAAACATCTTCCAGGCGCTGTGTTTCTCCCAGTGCAGTCCCCTATCAACTGTGTTTAAAGACATGTGAAAATATATAAAGCAGCATTACAGCCTCGGATTTATTGCCAGAGAATTCCTAATAATAGCCCATAGGGCAATACAGTGGTCCACAGTGGAGTACCCTTCTCGAAACCTACAGTGCTCAATAGTAATGAGCTTGTTTTTTTCGTATAAGCAAGTGTTTTGCAAAGATCTTCACAGAAATGTCCAAGAGGCCAATTAGTGTACCTTGTGAGGGTAGTTTACCATTCCCTTTTTAGGTCTCGGCCTGCACCAGCGCTTGCGCTGGTCTGGCCGAGAGTTTTAGTAAGCGGGTTTTGGAAGTGCAAACCCCACTGGCTTTCGGCTGGCGACCAGCTTGCGTTCACGATAGCGTGCACTCGCGCAGCTGCCATCTGGGTTTCCTATCTCTTCCTCATTTCCTCGTCATGGCTCATTAACTCTCTGGACTCTGATGTTTCAATCGCAGCAGCAGCTCACATTACCAACTGACGGCCCTGGACTACAGTCACATGAAAAACAACAGCGATTAGCATTGAAATGCAAGCTTTTTTGTCTAGTTAGAAATATTGCTTCGGTGGGTTGATTTCACCTTATATCGCCATTTGTTTTATATTGGGAGTCACAGCCTAATTACCAGTATTTTTGTCTCACTCTGTTTTAAAAAAAAAATTTATTTGCGCAAAGTACAAAGTTATATTTAAGGTTACTTTTTCCGCGTCACTTCTTCACTCTATTTAAACTCCACACCCCCACTCTTATTGTCTCTCTCCTTCTCTCTCTCTCTCCCTCTCTAATTCTCTCTCTACTTAATTAACTCTCCCCTCTCTATCTTTTTAGCCTTTCATTCTCTCTCACCCCTTTATCTGTTTCTCTTTCAAACTCCTTCATTCACTCTCTCTCTCCCCTTCTTTCTCTCTCTCTATCCCGCTCCACTCTTTATTCTATGTACACCCTTTCTCTCTCTTCTCTCTCACCAACCTCTCTAATTGGGCATTATATCTTCACTCTATCTCTCACTCGGCAACACCACAGCATCACTCAGCATCACCACAGCATCACTCAGCGCAACCACAGCATCAATCAGAGCCAGCACAGCATCAATCAGAGCCAGCACAGCATCACTCAGCACCAACACAACATCTCTCAACGCCATCACAGCATCACTCAACGCCACCACAGCATCACTCAACGCCATCACAGCATCACTCAACGCCATCACAGCATCACTCAGTGTAACCACAGCATCACTCAGTGCAACCACAGCATTACTCAGCACAACCACAGCATCACTTAGCGCCACAACAGCATCACTCAGCGCCACCACAGCATTACTCAGCAGCACCACAACATCACTCCGCGCCACCACAGCATCACTCAGTACCACCATAGCTTCACTCAGCGACACCACATCATCACTCAGGGCCAACACTGCATCACTCAGCACCACCACAGGATGACTCAGCACCACCACAGGATCACTCAGCACCACCACAGCATCGCTCAGCACCACCACAGCATCGCTCAGCGCCACCACAGCATCGCTCAGCGCCACCACAGCATCGCTCAGCGCCACCACAGCATCACTCAGCGCCACCCCAGCATCACTCAGCACCACCACAGCATCACTCAGCGCCACCACAGCATCACTCAGGGCCACCACAGCATCACTCAGGGCCACCACAGCATCACTCAGGGCCACCATAGCATCACTCAGCGCCACCACAGCATCACTCAGCACCACCACAGCATCACTCAGCGCCACCACAGCATCACTCAGCGCCGCCACAGCATCGCTCAGCACCACCACAGCATCGCTCAGCGCCACCACAGCATCGCTCAGCGCCACCACAGCATCACTCAGCGCCACCCCAGCATCTCTCAGCGCCACCCCAGCATCACTCAGCGCCACCACAGCATCACTCAGCGCCACCACAGCATCACTCAGGGCCACCACAGCATCACTCAGGGCCACCACAGCATCACTCAGCGCCATCACAGCATCACTCAGCGCCACCACAGCATCACTCAGCGCCGCCACAGCATCGCTCAGCACCGCCACAGCATCGCTTAGCATCGCCACAGCATCGCTCAGCGCCACCACAGCATCGCTCAGCGCCACCACAGCATCGCTCAGCGCCACCACAGCATCTCTCAGCGCCACCACAGCATCACTCAGCGCCACCACAGCATCACTCAGAGCCACAACAGCATCACTCAGCACCACCACAGCATCACTCAGAACTACCACAGCATCACTCAGTGCCACAACAATATCAAGCACAGCTTGAAGATATTGGCAAAGTCAATAGCTCTGGCTAAACACTTATAAGGCCCCAAAGGCGAGACCTATTGGCTATGCCAATGCTTGTTTCAAAATGGGTTTCACAACAGAGCCTTTCCTAGCAGGTGCCCTCAATATGAGGGCCGATGCTTTCAATTGTCTCTCACTGGTCGACCACGAGTGGGAGCTGCATCCCAAAGTGACGTGGTGATTGTCCCTTGAATAGTTGTGTTCAATTTTGTTCCCCTACACTTTTTTCTTAATGGCCCCTGGATAATGCCTTCAGGTGCAACTGGCCTTGGAGCCACCTGTATGCATTTTAATCAGTTCTGCTTTTGTTAAATGTGGGGAAGGTGCAAGAGGATGGTGCTCAATTGATTCTGATCACCCCAGACTGGGCTCAGAGGACCTGGGCACTGTTCTGTTGGCACTCTGCACTTGGCTACCTTTTCCTATTCCTTGCAGAGTGTACCTGCTCTTGATTCATGATGATCAGGCCCTCCACCTCAATCCACACATGCGGCGACTGCACTGTGCAGTTTAGAATCATTTTGTCTTCCAGATGAAATCTTAGATGTATTCTTAACGGCCAGGAAGCTCGTCAACAAATCCTTCTACACAGGTCACAGGGCTAAGCTTATCTTGTAATGCAATTTGGAGGGCATCAACTCCCTTAAGTCTAACCGTTCCAGTATCTTGTAGTTTGCGTTATCTGTTGTACAGGGGAGTCTAGCAGTTGTTGCAGTCAAGCACTATCTGGCCCCCATGTCTGCTTTCATATGTTTGCCTGACCAACCTTCATAGTATAAGTGGCCATTAATGCCACAATTTCCTAAAAGGTTTGTGCTGTTTGTTCTCTCCCATTCTACGTAGTATTTTTAAGTTGGATTTTGAACCTCATTATGACTTTCTGATGGTCCCCTTTGAGCTTATACACAATTATCTGATTTGATTCCTTATTCTGAAATCCGTTCTGTTGGTGGCAGTTACTGCAGCTCATAGCTTTGGAGAACTTAAGTCTTAATTTTGTCCACCCTTTACAGTTTCCTATCCGGATAAGTTGATTTATTATAACTGTTCCACCTTCTTACCTAAGGTGGTTTCTTTATTTCATATGACTCGGGCCAGATGTACGACCCTTTATAGCGGTCGCAAACGGGAAATTGGCCCGTTTGCTACCGCTAAGAAGGGTTGTGGTATGTACAAACCCTATTTTGCGAGTCGGTAACCTATTATCGACATGCAAAATAGGGTTTGCAAGCCGCTCTTACGAAGGGGCATGCCAAGGGCGTCCCTTCCTAATAGCAAGTCATACTGAGTAGTACGATTGTTTTGCAACCGCAAATGCAGTTGCAAAACAATCGCAGTTTCCACCTACTTCAAGTAGGTGGTAAGCTAGTCACAAACAGGAAGGGTTCCCCAGGAGAGCCCTTCCCTTTGTGAATGTATGCAAATATATTTTTTAAGAGCAGGTAGTGGTCCCATGGTGTAGGAAGCTGAGTTTCTGTTACAGTAACCCCCCCCCCCTCTCCCCCCCACGTTTTGCTAGACTACTGATGCACTTTGACTCTGTGTGCCCTGGGTCCCTGCCAATCAGATTCCCAGGGCCTGTGTTCTTTCCCAAAACTGTACCTTGTACCCCCCAATAGGTCCCCTTCTGACCACATGTCATTCCCTTGTAAAAGGTACCATAGGTACCAAGGGCACTGTGGCCAGGGAAAGAATCTAAGGGCTGCAGCACTTATTGTGCCACCCTTAGAGGCCCCGTACCTTTACACACACACACACACACTGCCATTGCAGGCTGTGTGTTTTGGTGGAGAACAAAGTGAAGAGTCGACATGCCACATCTCCCAGCACCTGCGCACACTCCACTGGCTCCCTGTCGAGGCGAGAATCACCTTCAAGATGCTCACCCACGCACACAAGGCCCTCCACTGCACCGGACCAGCATACCTGAACAGCCGACTCAAATTCCACGCACCCCAAAGGACCCTACGATCAGCCCAGCTCTCCTACGCCGTGGTCCCCTGCACCAGAAAGACCAGATCGGGAGGCCGCTCCTTCTCCTTCCTCGCGGCCAAAGCATGGAACGCCCTTCCGCTCCACCTCAGACAGACAACATAGCTCCCCATCTTTGCAAGAAACCTCAAAACCTGGCTCTTCGACAGACCCCCTCCTTGATGGATGGAACCTGCACCCCCCCACCCCTAGCGCCTTGAGACCCTTACGGGTGAGTAGTCGCGCTTTAACAAACCCCTGATTGATTGATTGATTGATGGCACACATCCCTGTGTGCCATGCCTACAACTCACTGCCCTGGCATAGGTCAGCCACCCCTCTAGCTGGGTGCACTATACCAGTGGTGAAGGTACAGGTGCATGAGCCCTGTACCCCTACAGTGTCTAGACCAATTCTTAGACATTGTAAGTGCAGTAATGCCATTAACAGTATATGGTGCTGGGAGTTTGTCATTACGAACTCCACAGCACCATAATGGCTTTACTGAAAGCTGGGAAGTTTGGTATCAAACTTCTCAGCACATTAAACTCACACTGATGCCAGTGTGGGATTTAATGAAAAATGCACTCAGAGGGCATCTTAGAGATCACCCTGAAAAACAACCAGCCTCTGGTGGGTTCCCTGACTGGTACACACCAGCCTGCCACCACGACACATGTTTCTGGACCCCTGGGGTGGGAGCCTTCGCTCCCTGAGTCAGAAACAAAGCCTTTCCTGGGCGGAGGTGTTCACACCTCCCCCAGGCCAGGAAGAGCCATCTGTGGCAGCGGAGCTTCAAAGGCCTTGCCGCCTTTGTAATGCGACCCCCAGCCTCTCCTGCTATTAGGAGCAGGCCCGCTTCCTGTCTCCCCTTCTTTTCGGCGGGAAGACAGGCGGGAAAAATTAGCCAGCCCAGAAGGTGTGCCCACCTCTGCCAACCCCACCCCTCAGGTGGGGGAGGCGAGTGAAGCCCACTCTTCAGTGCCCGCCATCTTGCAGATGGCAGGCTCTCCCCAATCAGGATTAGGGATTGTGCCCACTCCCCACATGGGGTGAGCACACCAAGGGTGTAGTCACCCTAAGGTCAGTAGCCCATTGGCTACTGACCTCGAGAACCCTAAAGCGCCCTAAATACAGTATTTAGGGGCAGCCCTGAACCAAGAAGACAGATTCCCCAACCCCTGAAGAAGAAGGACGAAAGAAGACGCCCAACAGAGGAGACTACAGAGAAGAACTGACTTGGCGCTAGCCCTACCGGCCCGTCTGCAGTTTCCAGAGATCCTGCGCCAAAAGTCGCCTTGTCCTGCAGCCAGCGACCTCCAGAACCCTGGGAGGACTGACTGCCTTCAACAAAGACCAGATCTCCTGTGAACAGCAGCTCTATTCAAAAGAAACTCCCATAGCAGACTCTGGGCTTGCTGAGGACAAAGAAACCCGACGCCTAGAACCACCACAGCACCCATCGCCTATGGCCCGAGTTCGAGTGGCCTACCGGTCCTAGCGAGGTCGCCAGCGCTCCAGAGTCCGAGTCCACCGTGGGTGACCGCTCCAGGACTCCCCGAAGCACCCGCAGCCTCTGGACGGAGACCCCCCCCCCAACTGCGAGTGGCCCGGTAAGGTGAAATCCGACCTCAAAAGACACCCCTGCATGCAGCCGCCCTGCGCCCTGGAGAAGAGAACCCGAGGTGCACCTACGTCCCGAGCCCTCCAACTTACCTGCCCAGCTGTTGGTTCCTCCCGGAAGTCTTCCTGGACCGAGCCTGCAGCCAACATCCAAAACTGGCAACTCCCATTGAAAACAACAGGGCACCCGACGCCAAAACAGCATCCTGCAACCAGCCGCCCCTGCACCGCTGCGGGTGCACCTGGTGTGCTAACTCGGATCCTCCTTTGCCCTGAGCCTAACACCAGGAGCTTTGCTCCCACAACCTTGTGGCCTGCTCGTGAGCAGCCACCAACCTGAGGCCCCCTTATCCCCCTTTGGATAATATTGGGCCTCAGCACTCTGCACCCGGCTGCCCTAGTGCCGCTGAGGGTGCTTTGAGAGTGCATCCTTGACTCTGGGGGAACACTGGTTCTAACCCCAGAACACCAACTGCCACAAATTTCTACTTACCTGTAAACCGATAACTCGATTTCCTTCCACAGGATGGCATTGACTGCTTTTCTTGAAAATTGTGGAGTTGATTTTGTATGAGAACTTGAAAAACTGAAAATATCTAAAAACTGCTTTACTTACCTTTTCTCTAGGAAATGTCCCAGTGTGATATCTAGGCATATCACAATGAGTAGAAAAAGTAATCCATAAAGTAATCTGTAAAGTAATCAAAAGTAATCTAACAGTAATTTCCACTCTATTGAAAAGATTTACAAACCTGTAACAAAGACATTTTCATTCAGCTTGCTTGTATGGTTCAACCTGCCTTGAAAAGTACCATTTCACTTACCTGTACCAGGCTTGCTTGGTTCTAGAAAATAAATATAACTAAATAATTTTTTTATACAAACAAATTGGTCTGAGTTCAGTCTTTGAGTGTGTGACATCATTTGCTGCCTGAGTGTGTACAACAAATGCTTAACACTACCCTCTGATAAAGACTTACTGCTTGCCCACACTACCACAAATAGAGAGTAAGTTGCTATCTACTTTTGCCTCTGCCTACCTTTGGGGTTCCACTGGACTCTGTGCACACTATACCTCATTTTGGTATAGTATATACAGAGCCAGCTTCCTACACATGGACCATTGTCTGCCCTTAAAAAATGAAAAGAAAAATGTTCATTTTTCTTTTAAGTGCATCCTACTGCATTTGGAAAAAAAAAGTTGCTTTATTTAAAAAGCAAACACAGACATGGCGGTCTGCTGTCCCCAGCAGGCCACCATCCCTGTTAAATTGCGACCTACCTCATTAATATTAATGAAGTAGGTCCGGCGTAGGGTGGCCATGTGCTGGGGCCGCAGACCTGCTCCCCGAGTCGAGAGCTGGCTGGAGGACGCCTCTCGGTGCCAGACCCTGTTGTCTGAGTTCTGGGACTTGCTACCTGCCAGGTCCCGCCCGGTTGACATCTGGGGCCCTTTGGTAACCTACCTCCTCTCCCGCACCCATTCCGGTGGCGCTGCCTCTCCCGCGCTCCCCGCCGGCCCTGGGCCCTCGGCGGCCGCCGGAGCCGGTTGGTGACTGCTTCAATCTCCCATACTGATTCCCCCGCCCTGTGGCACTCATTGCTGTTGTCCTGTTGGAGTATGTGACCCCCATGAGGGGAGGGATCCCTGTGAAATGATATAGTACTCCTGCCTAAATGTATTCACGCTTTTTGCCTGGTGTGGTCGATTCATTTCCGAACGCTTGACTGGATTTGCATTGTGTTAATTTGAGCTGCTGCGCAGCACAGTGTAATGTGTCTGACCTTAACTTCTTCAATAAAGGTTTTGGAAAAATAAAATAAAAATATTAATGAAGTAGGTCTTAAGTGACCCCATTAGGAATCGCAAACTGTGTCTGAGACACTGATGTACATTCCATTTTGTGAGTCGCGAGTCGCAAAACATCGCGACTTGCAAAATGGAATGCTCTTACATCTGGCCCTCAGTCTATTTCGCTTCCATCGTGCTTGCATCCTCCATATCCTTCATTGATTGGAGCTTTGAGCCTAGGGTGTCTTACTACAAAGACCACACTTGTAGGGACAGTGTGGATGATCAGCTCTTCTTGGGTTTGCTGGAGCTAAGCAGGGCAAGGCAGTGACCAAATATCCCACTGCATGCTAATTCATCCTCTCTATCGATATCTGCTATCCCTTGGCCTTGAAAGACCCTCTCTAAGGCATTCATACCCATGGCTGCCTACACAGCTCTTTTGAAGCTCCTCCTGTCTCAGGCAAGCTATGGCAGGTACTATGTCGAGCTGTGCTGCATGACTTACTTGGTTAACAAGCACTACTTCATCTCACTTCCCGGAGAGAAACTGTTTTGGGATTCACTCACAAGGTGAGGAATCTGTGGGGAGATATAACTATGAGATTAAACGGTACTTACCTTCGGTAACAAATTTTATGGTGTATTTATAATCTAACCACAGACTTCTCACTGCCTTCCTCCCTCCCGTCAGGGTGTGATTGTTCTCTTTGTTCCTCTCTGTTTGTCTGGGCTCCTGGTCGCACACAATGTACTCTGGTGAATTCATATCCAGAGGTGCAGTTGCAGCTTAAGCCACATGTTGCTCACCATGCGGCACGGGAGAGCCATGGCTGAGGAAAACGTTTCTAGACCAGTCTGAGGCATGGCTAGATAATTCACATGGTGAGGAATCTCCAGGAAGATCATGTATTCTCCAGAGATATTGTTACAGAAAGGAGGTTACTTTTAGGTCGAGCCTAGAGTAGCGCGCAAGCGCTGCTCTGGCAAGACTTATGTAGGGGTTTCAAAAGCTGACCAGACGCTCGTGCGTCATGGCCTTTTCTGTGCGGTTACCCGCACGGCCAGCATCTGTTTCCAATTATCGTGCCCAGACGCGGGCGCGATAATTGGAAACACATGGCCATTGTGCACGAGCGTGTGGTCAGCTCAGCAGGCTGCCGCGCTCGCTCGCCTCCGCTCCTCAAAAGTTGAATTGGGATCCCTTTTCTCGTTCTTTCAGTCAGCATTTCTCTGCTGAACTGCAGACACATGAAAGGCGATCCTGCCCGCTCTGGCTCGCGCCGCTGATAAGCCCGGCTGGAATGCGCACTTCAAAGGGGGGTTTGTTGCTGTGGGACCCGGCCGACTCTGTCATGTACTCGAGGATGAATTAATGACGCTTACGTGCATTTCTTGGGGTTATGTAGTTGCACAGGCATCTCTTGGCGCTATGGTCTCCTGTTTTTGATTAAGATGGTTTCAGCACCAGCAAATATTTATCAGTACCCAAAGGATGGGCACATCTATTAAAAATCCACCCTAATACTAATAGCTCCACTTTGATACTGCATCTCTTCTACTTACATATTTTGACAGTTTTCTATTACTTTCTTTGAGAAGTGTTCTCCCAGCATGTTTGACAGATATACAAATCGACTGGAAGAAATCCTATTTCACTGATGTGAGATCCCAGACGTGAGCTCTAATATCAAGGGCAGCTCTCTTTATGAGAGTATGTATGACACTGAGAGACTGACACTGATGATCAAATGTATCTTTTTTTCCTTAGACCCCGTAAAATAGCTGTGTTCTTTTTTTAACCCCCCCCTAAATGTTTTATAATGTGTTTGCTGAGCCTTTTGATCAGCATCTTGTTCATCCATTTCCCTCTCCCTACAGACTTGTTTTTTTCTTTTATAATTTTCTAGTACACTCTAACTTCTGTATCTTTCATTACTCTAACCGCCATTCTCTAATGTTTTACTTTCTTTAAAGTGTGTCTGCCATACACTGATGTCCTTTCTCAGTCAGTCACCAATTCACTGTAATAGTCCACTTTCATTTCTGTATCTTGCACGCTATAATATTTCAAATCCATTTTTCTCTCGGTTTTCTCGTCCAGTTTTACTATGACGGAGAGTCATAGAGTAGAGCACATTTGTTAGTGTTCTATTTTTAATCAAATAAGTGAACTGGCGCATAGAGAAATTTGCCCAGAATAACACAAATCGGTGACTTGGCAAGCCCCGGAATACAAGAGTAGTGTTTTGCTTCTACTGCCAAAGACGTAACTACCATTCTACGTTGTTTCCTTTCTAGTTCCTTTCTCCTCTTCACTGTGATATTTTCTCCAGTGCATTCCTCACGCCATAGACTGTGTACTGCTGTATCGGGTGTCTTATGTGTCCGTCTTTTCATTTCTCGTTCACTCATCCTCACAGTGCATGCGTCTTTTACACATCTTTTTCATTGGTTGACAGTTTCTCACTCAGGGAAAGGGAAGGATTCTAACAATCTTCGATCACACACGGGAGGCCTTGACAAACACCGCAGCTGTGCAGGAAGCTGTTGGTCCAGCCTCTGTGCTGGAGGCCATCCGTACAGGCGTCTAGGGCCGCGGTGCCACCGCTCATGGGAAGAGCAGGCGGTCACACACACTGTTCCCAGAGTTACTGAAGAGAACTGCATTCCTGGGGCAAGCGCCTTCCTGCCTCCAACAACACCACGCGCTGTGACTGTGCAAACACTGTGGACTTCCGGCCGCGCCGGGCACCTAGAGGCAGTACCCCAGGGCAGCAAAGCGTACCTGCAATCTTCTACAAATGCACCCAAAGCGTGTGCTTAAACAAGAACATAGCGGACTTACACCACACACTCCCTAAATACTTAACCGTATCACTGAACAAGCATTGGCATAAGCCAATAGGTCTCGCTTTTGGGACATTATAAGTGTTTAGCCATGCAACAGTTGATGTTGCACCAAGGATATTGTGATGCAGAATTAAATACTTATGAGGTCCCAAATGCGAGACCTATTGGCTATGCCAATGCTTGTTTTATCTTGCTCTACGAGAAGGCTTAATTGTAATTCTTAAGGGCCTTAAAACAACTCCCCAAGAATGTGGAGGGTTTATGTCCTGCTCGTTTGAGCGGTCTACGAGCCATGAAACTCCACTGTCACTCATCCAATTCCAAACCTGGCCATTCCAGATGAGGACACTTTGTAACCACGAAAGCGACTCTGTATGTCAAATGCACAAGCCAGGAGTATAGCTTGTATTTGATTAGTTATAATCACAGTTACTTTTGAACACTTCATTGGTTGGTTCGGAGTATTTTATTCCACAATGATGCTAGCAGACTCTTTGTTTTCTAAATAAGTCCTCTTGTTTTGGAGAGAGGTATTTAAATGTCAGGGTAATCTGTGGTAAAAATAGCAAAACCCTTGTGTACTGAAGAAGTACTGAAAGTCAGGGTTGAGGAATCCTGCCTTGTTACAGGGCGGGGTAACCAACTACCTGTAAAGGGACACTTGTAAGCGCTCTCACTGTGTGACAGAATGTGGCCGTTAGTCTCTTGGCATTGTTGCTTGAGATAAGAAGGGTAACCATTTGTTCAAATAGAGAGGTGTGTGAGTGGCATATGATAAACCATAGGCTGTGTTTCAGGTAAGGTGAGGGAAGTTATCACCATCAGGGCTAAAGGTGACAGAAGGAATATTACTCCTTTGGCTTTGCTGCAGCTTAGGGCGATAGTTTTCTGCCCTGCAATGTTACAGGTAAGGGCATGACAGGTTATGCTGCCTGGGAGGTGCTTCCCATTACTGCAAAGCTATGAATGAACAATTGTGCATATTCTCGTGTATGTCACAGCAGTGGCAGTGCTTAAGATGGAGAAGGTTAGATCTTCGGCTGAGCTAAAGGTAACCAAAGGAGTGCGTTATGCTACTGGATTTATGACTACTAAGAGTGGGACACACCGCCTGGCCATTCTTCAGATACCGGGCTGACAGCTTACAATACCAAGAGACTGCTTATCCTAGGAGCAGAGGGGATCATACTTCTAGTTGTGCAAGTGAGAGGATGCTTATCTGCTTGCTTGACACATGGCTGTAGGCAGAACTGTGAATGCAATTTTTATATTTAGCAGATTTTGCAAGTTCCCATGATACTGTCTTTCTGCTGTTGAGTGTGTTTGGTGGATTTACTCTTATGTGCATCTGCTGTACTGTGAAACCCATCTTTTGTTTTCTTGCCCCTCAGGTGCAAAGACTGCTGTGGCACGCTCTTACCTGGATCCTACATGCCTGGGCCAGAAAATGGCACTTTTGTCTGCACCCATCATCGTGGCAGTACAATGTCTCCAAGTGTGCTTGTCGGTCACCAGGATGACAGTGCAACTAGTGGAAAACAGGACAGTGGTGATGAGCGGGGGAAGGAGGGCCAAGAGGACTGTGTAGCCACACCCAAAGAGGCCTCAGGAAGCATGCCTGTACCACCAGGGGCCAGCATGGACTGCAAGAGTGATGGCAATGAGGCTCACAGTCTTGCTGCAACAGCATTAAGCGCCAATGCGTGGGTGAAGTTGAAAGAGCAGGATGGCAATGCACTTGAGGTGGAGCATAGCACTCATACAGATGTAGCTGATGTGCCACACCTGACACAGAATGTCAATGAAACAGGACTAGCAAAGCCACGTCCCCAAATTCCTTCTAAGCCAGCTCTCCCCATCAAGCCTGCTACTCTTCAGGAACATACAGCCACCATCTCTCCAAAAATCGATTCCAGAGGATCTTCCCTCCCCATGAAGCTTCAGCACCACAATGGCGTTTCACAGAGTAGTGATTGTTCTGATCCTTGCATTCCTATAAGCTTTCAGAATCAGAATGGCACCTCTTATCTAAGCAAGGATACTGCAGAGGTCACCTTGCCTGTCAGCCCTCAGAATTGGACAGTTGGTGCCTCTCTGAGTTGTGATAACACAGAGATCCCTGCTCTGACAAACCCTGAGAATTCAGTGGGTGCCTCATCCTATGGTAAATACGATGTTGAACAGCCACAAGTGCTTGAGGCTCATTCCAGGTCAGGAGACCAAGACAACCGCCCCATTCCTGCTGCCAGGCGGCCCATGGGTACTGTGGCAACACCTCAGACCGTTCCAGTTCCAAGACCACGATCCACTCAGCCTGGAGATGCTGCGACTGAGTCGATGCCCTCTGCCTCCACACAAGTCACGAACGGTAAGGAAATAGTGGAGGGCCTTTCAGGTTCATAGGCAGTTGTGCTGGTCTCTCGAGGTTCTGTTGTAGGCCCAAACATTATCCAATTTTCAAGATTTCAGCACTTGATCCTGCTTGTAATGTGACCTTCAGTGTCCTGTGAGTGGCAGCTCACCCAAAACTGCTCTGTGTCCTGGGTTGCTTGTGTTATGAAACATCTGAGGAAACAAGACCCAAAAATCCTCCCTAGCAGTTGAAGTAGCTACACTATAAAATGATGTTCTGGTTCAGAGTCCTTTGAAGCAGCCGTTACCCCCAACAATCCCTCAGGACTCCAAATGTATCCAGTGCTTTTTTGTGGTGGTTGTTGGCAGTTCCAGGTCTGTATTCCCCAATTACCTCCATTCTTTCTCCTTAAGATTGGGTTCCCAAGCCCAAACCTCTCAAGGCCCAGGAGTTCACAGGAATGGGACTTTAAGGATTAAGGCCACAGTTGCATGTTTCCCAAGTGAGACCTGCCAGACTACAAACCAATGGATGCAACTGGAGATTTCTGAAAACAAAGTTACATGGTTCTCATTCCTTTTAAAGTTGTAGGCCTTTTTCCACATCAAATATTGTTGCACCACTGGTGATATAATTGGGGTGCAATTACATTCAGTGCTGTTCCTCTAAGATAGCTGGTTATGCTCATGTTACTCTGTGGGTTGGTGTTATTGCCATCATTACTTCTGCAGTCAGGTGCATGTCCCTCAAATCTGCTTCCTTTTTTAGGTCTCGCCTGAGTCCAGCGCGCATACGCTGCTCTGGCGAGACTTTGTAGCTGAGCGGGCTTGGAAGTGCAAACAGTGGCTTTTGCTGCGGACTAGCCTGCGTTCACGCGGCGTGCTCGCGCGATCAGGCGCCATATGGCTTCCCTCGCCATCTGGATGCTCGCATGAACGCAAGCTGGTCGCCAGCAAAAGCCACTGTCTGCACTTCCAAAACCCGCTTACTTTCACTTTCACGGCCGCGCGGCCGTGTCAGTCTCCACGGCCGCGCGGCCATTGCTTGTTTTATTTTTAATCAAGGCGACCATGCGCCTTTCTTTAGTTTTTCACAGCGCGGCATTCCTACAAGCCGAAAGGTAAAATGTCTGCCTTCTTCCCCACATTTCCAACTTCATGCACCTTAATTAGTACTATCGGAGTTAATATGCGATCCAGTATTAAAGCCATGAGCAAGCGCAGTAACCCATGCTTTATCTTTAAGCATGAGGGCGGCGCGCATTTGTTTTGTTTTTGCTCCTGAGCGCCGCTCGTTTTAGGACTTGTCCTGGCAATAAGTGCTTGTGTTCAGTGAGCATGATTGTGTACTCGGCTCTTTGTATGTGTGTGTGTATGCGCCTAGATGCACTCTTGTCTGCGTGCCTAACAAGTGTATTCCGTGCAGGGTTTACTGTGTATTGCGTGTGTCTGTACCTGTGCAGTCATTTCCACCTTATGCGCCTCATGCGAAGAGTTACGCCTGTTGGCGCTTCACAAACTCTCTCTCCCTCAAAGATACAAGCTAGTCAAAAAGCAAATAAAAGTCTCCTTCTGCCTTTCCGAATGCGCTCAGCAGCTGGTTTCTCCCTGTCCCCAATCACCCCCCTCCCGCTGTTAAATACTTGCTGTCCTGTCCGAGCCTCTCCTCATCGTCCCACCCCCTCCTCCATTCTCCAACTATTTCCCTTGCTGCTTGCTCCTGAGCGCCGCTCGTTTGAGGACTTGTGTCCTGGCAACAAGTGCTTGTGTTCAGTGAGCATGATTGTGTACTCGGCTCTTGTATGTGTGTGTATGCGCCTGGATGCACTTTGTCTGCGTGCCTAACAAGTGTATTCGTGCAGTGTTTTCGTGTATTGCGTGTGTCTGTACTGTGCAGTCATTTCACCTTATGCGCCTCATGCGAAGAGTTATGCCTGTTGGCGCTGTATAAACTATCTCTCCCTCAAAGATATAAGCTAGTCAAAAAGCAAACAAAAGTCTCCCTCTTGGTGTTGCAACATGTGTTGAGTTTTCTGAAATGAAGTGAAGCTTCCACCACGCTAGTCTTGTTTTACATTCCGGCCAAGCATTTCTCTCTCAGCGTGGCAAGGCGAGTGTGTTTTGTAATCTTCACTGTATCAATGTATTCTCCCCCTACAGGGCCTCATTCCTACCACTAACATGCTGCAGGGCCACTGCATCAGGGTCTCCTTTGATTTCACCAATAAACTGTTTGAGTATTTTAGCTATTACCACTATCTGCAGCCATATCTCTGTCCTTTCACCCCTAACTACAGCCTGGTCAACCTGCTTTCATCCCTACTACCTGTAGGGTCGCCTTACTTTTTCCACTAACTGCAGCTGGATCTCTGCTATCACCTCTAACTACGCCAACACCCTAGGCATTCACCATTAGACTATAGCGGAGTATTTCTGCTCTTACCAGTGACTGCAGCTCAGTTTCATCCTTTTCTCATTAACTAAAGCTGGGTCACATGTTTTATCACTAACTGCATCTGGCTCTCCCTGCTTTCACCACTAAACCGCAGCTGATTACTTCTGCTACCACCACTACCTTCCACTGGTTTCCCTGCTTTTACCCGTCTGCAGCTCACTCGCCCTGCTGTCTGCTCTCGCTGCTAACCAAAACTCATACTTCCTGTCTTTACCACTAACCTTAGTTGTCACCCAGCTTTTACCACTAACTACAATAGTGTTTCCTTGCTGTTACCAACTATTTAACTCGTACAAAAAGAAATAATTTTATATTGTCTGTTTTGAAATAATGCCACTTTCAGTGGTTAATTTGTGGGGGAAAAGTGCTGGCCTCTCGTTAGGAGGCAGCTTGCAACAAACCATTTCTCTTGTTAGCGCTGCTTAAAACAGAACCAACTACTAGCCATGAAATTCGGGAGAGGGTGTGTGCGTAATGGTCGAGAGCTGCTGACCTTGGAGCTGGGGAACCAGGTTCGAGTCTAGGAGTCAGCTGAACATCCTGTGATTATGGGCAAATCACCTAATCTCCCTGGGCCTACCATAAATGAATATGTCTTTAACTGGTGCTTGTGAAAAGCGCCAGAGTTGATGATTAATTGCCGGTGCTGAGCACCAAAAACCACCGGTTCAAATTAAAAGCAATAGTTACATTTTTTGACTTTCCTAGTTTCATATCGACTTGAAAAAAAACGTACGATTATTCGAAGATGTTAAGAGTGTGTGGGCATGCCAGTGGGGGATAATGTACTACATTGCTAAACACTTATAAGGTCCCAAAGGCGAGACCTATTGGCTATGCCAATGCTTGTTAGTCA
>CAWUFW010030371.1:0-17356 GCA_963921515.1 Calotriton arnoldi
AGGCGCACATAAGCTCCGAATCGCGCCACAACACGATCCACGGCTACGAGACGAACACAGCACAGACGAGGACGACGCGAAGCGACGAGGACGAAGCGAAGCGACGAGGACGAAGCCAAGCGACGAGGACGACGCGAAGCAACGAGAAGGACGAACGACACGAACCAACCATGAATCCCTTCGTCCCGATCATACCAATATTCTACATCTACTACCGGAACAGGCACGGACGCGTACGGCGCAGAAGGTAAGTCAGACACCAACCACAAAACACATACAACACGTACACGACACATCACACACATACACTGGGAATCTGAATATACTTTCAACAGCAGCACCATAGGGGCGGGATGCCCATCACCAATGCCACATATGCACACAGGGGCCTGAATGCGCGCCACCACCCCAACCCAGGGGGGCTGGATGCCTACCACTACTACCACCCTTAGCCAGGGGGCAGGATGCCTACCACTACTACCACCCTTAGCCAGGGGGCAGGATGCCCACCACTACTACCACCCTCACCCAGGGGGGCAGGATGCCCACCACTACTACCACCCTTAGCCAGGGGGCTGGATGCCTACCACTACTACCACCCTTAGCCAGGGGGCAGGATGCCCACCACTACTACCACCCTCACCCAGGGGGGCAGGATGCCTACCACTACCACCACCCTCACCCAGGGGGCAGGATGCCCACCACTACTACCACCCTTAGCCAGGGGGCAGGATGCCCACCACTACTACCACCCTCACCCAGGGGGGCAGGATGCCTACCACTACTACCACCCTCACCCAGGGGGGCAGGATGCCCACCACTACTACCACCCTTAGCCAGGGGGCAGGATGCCCACCACTACTACCACCCTCACCCAGGGGGGCAGGATGCCCACCACTACTACCACCCTTAGCCAGGGGGCAGGATGCCCACCACTACTACCACCCTCACCCAGGGGGGCAGGATGCCCACCACTACTACCACCCTCACCCAGGGGGGCAGGATGCCCACCACTACTACCACCCTCACCCAGGGGGCAGGATGCCCACCACTACTACCACCCTTAGCCAGGGGGCAGGATGCCCACCACTACTACCACCCTCACCCAGGGGGGCAGGATGCCCACCACTACTACCACCCTTAGCCAGGGGGCAGGATGCCCACCACTACTACCACCCTCACCCAGGGGGGCAGGATGCCCACCACTACTACCACCCTTAGCCAGGGGGCTGGATGCCTACCACTACTACCACCCTTAGCCAGGGGGCAGGATGCCCACCACTACTACCACCCTCACCCAGGGGGCAGGATGCCCACCACTACTACCACCCTCACCCAGGGGGGCAGGATGCCCACCACTACTACCACCCTTAGCCAGGGGGCAGGATGCCCACCACTACTACCACCCTCACCCAGGGGGCAGGATGCCCACCACTACTACCACCCTTAGCCAGGGGGCAGGATGCCCACCACTACTACCACCCTCACCCAGGGGGGCAGGATGCCCACCACTACTACCACCCTCACCCAGGGGGGCAGGATGCCCACCACTACTACCACCCTTAGCCAGGGGGCAGGATGCCTACCACTACTACCACCCTCACCCAGGGGGGCAGGATGCCCACCACTACTACCACCCTTAGCCAGGGGGCAGGATGCCTACCACTACTACCACCCTCACCCAGGGGGGCAGGATGCCTACCACTACCACCACCCTCACCCAGGGGGGCAGGATGCCCACCACTACTACCACCCTTAGCCAGGGGGGCAGGATGCCCACCACTACTACCACCCTCACCCAGGGGGGCAGGATGCCCACCACTACTACCACCCTTAGCCAGGGGGCAGGATGCCCACCACTACTACCACCCTCACCCAGGGGGGCAGGATGCCCACCACTACTACCACCCTCACCCAGGGGGGCAGGATGCCCACCACTACTACCACCCTTAGCCAGGGGGCAGGATGCCCACCACTACTACCACCCTCACCCAGGGGGGCAGGATGCCCACCACTACTACCACCCTTAGCCAGGGGGCTGGATGCCTACCACTACTACCACCCTTAGCCAGGGGGCAGGATGCCCACCACTACTACCACCCTTACCCAGGGGGGCAGGATGCCCACCACTACTACCACCCTCACCCAGGGGGCAGGATGCCCACCACTACTACCACCCTTAGCCAGGGGGCAGGATGCCCACCACTACTACCACCCTCACCCAGGGGGGCAGGATGCCCACCACTACTACCACCCTTAGCCAGGGGGCTGGATGCCTACCACTACTACCACCCCCACTCATAGGATGGACAATGCATGACACAACAAGCACACCACAACCTAGGGAATGCAAGATTAAGACATCCCCCCACCACCATGACAAGCGTGTGAGCAGGCTGTGTCAAATGCCTACAACACCGAACATGACATTGAACATACAATGTGACCCCCTAGCACATGTGCCACACATATATGTGTGTGGCACCCACAATGCAAGCAGCCCATGACCATTGTGGCAATGGGGCCTAAACCCCCATCATCACAGTGACCAAAAGGCAAGTGTGGGGTCCATAGCTGAAGCACATTTTGACCATTGTGGCAATGGGGTCTAAACCCCCATCATCACAGTGACCAAAAGGCAAGTGTGGGGTCCATAGCTGAAGCACATTTTGACCATTGTGGCAATGGGGTCTAAACCCCCATCATCACAGTGACCAAAAGGCAAGTGTGGGGTCCATAGCTGAAGCACATTTTGACCATTGTGGCAATGGGGTCTACACCCTCATCATCACAGTGACCAAAAGGTAATTGTTGACAAAGAAAGAGCTGCAACTGCCAAACTGCATGGATCATTCCTGGTCACAGAACCAAAAACTCATCTGTGGCAAAGTAGTGTATGTGTCCCATTGCAACATAAATTGGGGGAGCCAAATACTGCAGTGCAAATGAAACATTCCTTTGGCCATGTGCAGACAAACAACACCCATGGGGGCTGAGACCGTCAACAGTCATCAATGACACAATGACAGAAGTGACCATCAGAATGCAGAACCACATATTTGCACCAATGGGCACACAAATGCAGATACCCTGTGGAGACAGCAGATGTGAGGTGAACAGATACCATACCATGGCAGCAATGGGACACACAAACCATGATCACTGTGCTGACCGATGACCTAGGAGTCCCAGGGACAGCAGGGGAAACACACCAAACAACATACAGCCAATGGCACACCCAAGATATGCCAATGCAGTGGTGCAGATGCACAAACACAAACAGGCAGACCAACACTGTCATCATACACAGCAGGTGAGGGGTGGGGGTGCCAGTGTCCCCAGGCAACAACACAACACATGAGGAGAGCTGAATACCAATCATACAGATGTGCATACACTGCCACACTAAGGTAACTCATGGATCCAAATCCCCTATGTGGGCAAGCAGGCATTGACAGGTGAGAGGGAGCACAAAACACACATGTCACACAGGCACGTAGGAACAACAACTGACACAGCAAGTCACAGACACACCACAGCACCACCCCCAGGGCCCCCACAATGTGGTGACCCTGGGCTGAATAAAAATACCACTGTGATGACAAAGCTAAATGTCGTTCACACTGTGAACCACAGTCAGGTGTCCTGAGCAACTAACTACCATCACACCTACACAAGCACAAATCAATCAGCATGGCCAGTAAGCCAAGGCCAACATGGAGGCAGGGGACTAGCCGGGCAACAACTCTCATCTGCACACACTCAAGACCACACCCTCGACCTCCAACAATGTGCAGCAGTGAAGTACACATGCACTGGTGACATTGCACATGCACCCATGACTATTCCAGGGTGGTGGGTGGGAACCAAGGTGTAGAAACACATCACACATGGACACTCAACAAGACTCCTGAATGTCTGACACACTGCACACTACGCTGTACATGGACATGACGGCAATACCACACCGACCAATGGGATCCCAGCCACAGTCACACACCAATGAAGAAGCCAAGGTCACCCACAAAGAACACACATAGACAACAACCAACATTGCAGCCCAGACCCTAAGGAGTGCCAGCAGTCACACACACAACGTGTCACAATCACTGAAAGATAACACAAACTGGAAATCACATGACAGGGGCAAACAACAAGTGCCAAAGGGAAACCTGACTGTGACCCATCTGCGTCTGCACACAAACTCTGCCCTGACAGCAAACACACCTATGGGTGACACCCTGATGACCAGTAATGTGCCATGCACCCACATCACAGAGAACACAGGGAGAAGACTTTGGGGGAACATAGCTCAAGTCAGCAAGCATCACAAACAGGTACAACACTAGGGATCACAGCATGCGCAGATGAATGAAAGTGAACACACAGACATGCACATACAACACACACCTTGGGCGCAGGCAATGTCACACGTGTACACACTGCCATGAGGGGACTCCACTCCTGTGTTGAGGAAAGCTGTGCCATATGTTGCCTCAGTAGGGCCCCATCATGTCAGCTGAGCACTTGGTCACACAATCAACAATTAGCACCAAATGAGGGCTCCCATCACATCAGCCTGGTCATGGATGTGCCAACGGAATCATCAGCACAGATCCAACACACTTGTATAGCAATGTTGCACTGACTACACGGATGAGTCCCTCCCCATTGATGCCCAAACCTGCATGTCCACTGGAGATGGCAACACGGTCAGGGAAGTAGACAAATGCAACGATGGCAGGCACAACAGATGTGCAGGGGTGGAAGCCACAGATATGAAATTGCCAATGTAAGTAGGAAACCCATTGCCAAATACTGAACACATGACACCCTCAGATGCTGCTATTGATGACATGGATACACCACATGATAGGACACATTCCCCTGGACCACATGGGTTCCTGCACAGTAACACTTCATAATCATGAGACCAGATATCACCATCACTGCAGCAAGGGCATGGTTAGCTGCACCAACAACATGTACATCTGAAGCATGAGCACTAGAGAAAAGAAAGTTGCTTTATTCAGCATATGTGTTGTTTGATAACGACATCCAGAAGAAATTAGAGCAAAGGCCAATGGCCAGTCCATTGTCAAAGTTCAAACAGGGTGACACTGGCAGATGTCACCCTACGCATGCCTGCACAATACCAGGGACAATCCACTAGGAGGGGCAACCGGGGGGCAGGCCAGGCACCGCAGGGACAGGATCAGGGCTCACCAGGGGGAGTCAGGGAAGGGGTGGTGGGTGCTGGAGAGCCACTGACAACTGCAGTGGAGGTGTCTGACATGGTGTGTGCCGGCACAACTGGGGGCATGACACAGATGTCGTGGGTGCCGGCACAACTGCAGTGGACCCTGCAGATGGGGTGGACAGGTCCGCCACTGCAGTGCCCAAGTCAGACAGGGCGGTAGTGGACTCCACTGCAGTGCCTACCTCCAGGGGAGGAGAATGGGGAACAGGCAAGGTGGGTTGGACAGAGGGGGAGGACACCCTCACCACATCAGTGGCACAGACAAGCGCAGCGGGGGTGTGGTGCTGGGAGAGCAAGTGGCAGGGGGAGAAGGCCGGAGCATCTTGGGGATGGTATATCTGTGGGTGGGGGAACCTGGGGCAGGGTGTGGTGGGGGCACCTGTGCAGTGGGGGCCTGAGGGATGGAGGACGGAGACCTTGTGCCTGAGCTGCAGGGCGGTGGCGGGGTCTTGCTCTTAGCACTCCGGGGGACTTGCGGGTGGGGGCCTCAGTCCGTCTGCGCCTGGGGGAGGGTGTCCGGGGGCGAGGGGCACTCTGCTCCATGTGGGTGGGCTTCCTCTTCCCCCGGGATGCTGGAGCAGCTTCATCGGTGGGGAAGAGGCCGAGGTCACAGAGGAAGAGCTGCTGTGACTTTGGGGTTGCAGGTGAGGCAAGGGAGGGTGCTTTGGATGGAGAGGGAACTGAGGACTGCGCAGTGCATGTGGATGCGTGTGTGTGTTCCAGGGCCCCATCCCCTGTGAGTCTGGCTTCAGTCCCCTGAATGTGCGTGCGTGTGCGTTTTGTCATTGGCGTGTGTGTCAGTGTGCTGGATGTGTGTGTGCTGGTGTGTGCCTGTGCCAGTGTGTGTGTGCCTGGGATGGGTAAGGTGCTGGGGAGTGTGGATGGAGCAGAGGCAGGAGGGGTGAGGGACCGTTTGAGGAGGGACACTGCTGCCGTCAGGGAGGAGTCCATGGACCTATTGCCCCTCTGTAGGTCAGACATGCCCGATGAGATGCCCTCCATGAACGACACCAGCTGAGTCAACAGCGCGGTGTGCGCATGGAGGACACTCAGCATGGCTGTCTGCCCTACATGGAGCTGGCGAAGGAGGTACACAGACTCCTCACTCAGGGCAGCAGGGGACACAGGGGCAGGGGTGCGGTGCCTGGCCCAAAGGAGACACGCTCCCGGACATGGGAGCCTCCACGGACCTGGGGAATGGGAGCCGATGGGAGGGCGGTGGTGGTGCTGGTGGTGGCGGGGACAGCAACACTAGCTGGGGTGTGGTGGCTGCTGACACCCGCCTCCACAAGGGAGTCATCCTCCGAGTTGCTCTGGTCCTCAGCTGAGGTGGATGCTGCTGAGGACTCCTCGGTGTGGCTCCCCTCGCCCTCCGTGCCACTGGGTCCCTCCGACCACTCCTCGGCTGCTGACCCAGTCTGGCTCTCCGGCTCCTCCTGGTCCGTGGAGCTGTCCCCTTCCGTGGCCGTGGATGTATCTGCAAACAATGGGGAAACAGACAGACATCAGTCACCTGCACATAACGCACACACCACTGTGAGCACAGCACATCACAGAGCAAGCCCTGGCATCATTAGTTGTACATTGCTAAAAGTGCCCTAATTGAACAGGAGAAGTCAATTGTCAGTCTGATGCCAAGCATGGCACTCACATCCCACATGGCCTTGCACCCATCTGTCTGGTGTCTGTTGGATTGCAACACCCCAGTGTTGACACATGCACCAAGTACACAGTAGTTGGACAGTGCAGAGGACACGGTGTGGACACATCACAGCTCTTGCCACTGAGTCAGTACAGGTTTACGGATGTAAGGGATGCCCAGAGTCAAATAGGAAATGCATGTGATGCATACCAGCGACAGACACCATGATGCACCCATGTCCTGATAGCCAGCGCCACTATGGTGTGCATGTAGCACATGTCACTCCCCTGCAGGATCACCAATCAGTAGACACATGCCATGGCGGAGGCATGACTGCAAAGTCATACATCACTGTCTCAGTGATGTATGACTTTGCAGCCAGACAACAACACTCTGCACTGTGTCACAATAGTAGGTCATGGGGAATGCAAGTCCTGGAGCTGCACAAGTGCACATGTACATCCCCCCACAACACATCCTCTTAACCCTCATCTGTCCAGGTCATACCTGTTGGACATATGGGAGACCTGTGACACTACCCTCTGAACCTGAGCCCCTCACACTCTGCTGTGCATGGGGAACAGCTGCCTGAACTTCACATTTACATGCCCCAGTCTGCATGGGCAGCTGATCAGACACCTATGTGTCACACAAGTATCGTCTCCTATGGTCACATCTCCAGTGGCATGCTGAGCCCCTACCAAGAAACTCCACAGCAGTCCTGGCGACTAATCCACAGCACACTGACACAGAGGCAGACACCTGAGGGGTCAAATCACTGTGCACAATGTGTCCTCTGATACACGGGAGTGGGAGTACAGAGTGTATTGTATGGCCTGGAGTAGGCATGACTGTCCAGCCCCACATGAATGAGGGATGAGCCCTGGACTGTAGGCAGCTGGCTAAGTATGTGTGACACACGTCATATACATACTCCTGGGGCCCAAACATTGTTCCCACCCGCAGCATGGGTGTGTGCCAGGTACCCCAGCCACATGTGGTGGATCAGCTCAGCAATTGGACCACAGATCAAAGTAACACGCTGAATACATGTCAGAATACAGGCATTGTGTAAGCAATGGACCCACCCATGATGCCCACCACAGAGTCAGGGAAACAGATGCTGTCTCCCACCTTGAGTCAAGCAAACTGCAAGGACACAGTCCTAAGTGACAGAATTCCCTGCATGTAAGGGCCACACCTGGGTATCAGATGAGGAGTGGGCAGTGCACAATAGAGGGACATGGCTCCTGGACAACATGACTGCTGTACTGTGGCAGTTCAACCTGGCCCGAGGAGGGCACATAGCATGTTAGACAGAGTACCCAGTGCAGTCTTTGACTCACCCCCTCCTTGCTGCTCTCTGGCCTTCAGCTGCCCATCCAGGTCTGGAAAGACCACCGCCAGGATCCTGAGCATGTGGGGGGTCAGGGTCCGTGTTCCGCCCTCCTGCGAGGAGGCGACAGCTTCAGCTGGACCCGTGCAATCCTCCGGGTCCAGCCCCGAAGGTCCTGCCACCTCTTTTGGCAGTTGCGGATCCGGCGCTTGTAGACCCCCACGGACCGGACAGCCCGGACGATGTCCTTCCAGATCTCATGCTTCCGATGGGCAGAAGCCTGTCAGGATGACAAAGTGATAAGGCCATTACTACACATGCAACATATCCGTGCATGACACAGTTGCATATACATGTCGCAATCACAGGGGCACATGGTGTACCCAGGCAGTGCACGGCTGCCCATGGACAGTTTTCCAGAAGTCACTACATGGTATCATTGCATGGGGAGTAAAACCCTGTTCAGAAGCACTGTCACTGCACCATACCTGTCCAGTGCAAGTCACTACACACTATGGGGGGTGACAACTACTCAGTGAGCCTGCTAGCCAGTGGTGTGCTGACTCTCAGCCTTGCTAGTCAGACAAAATGCACATTCAGAAAGGCAGTGCACAGAACACTCACCTGCTCCCCTGGTGTCCCATACAGCTTGCTGTACTGTGGAAGTAGGCTGTCCAGCAGGGCCTGGTTCTCTTCAAGGCTGAAGGCTGGGGCTCTCTCCACAGTACGTGCCATTGCAGGGTCCAGAGGGGCAGAGACAGCAGCAGTGCAGTGGCAGATGTCGTCCTGGAGCATGTAGTGCAGGCAAGTGGGCTCTCAGGGGAACATGCAGCAATATATATGTGCTGGAGAGGCAGATACTGTCCCTTGTGTCCAAAGTGATAGGTCCAAGTCGTTTGCATCTTCTGAATCTGTCCAATCCATGGAATAGCAGCACCAAAACACGCCCACAGCATCCTTCAAATTTTCAACTTCATGACATACATGATTTTGCAACATTGTTGTGGGTGACCAACTGATTTTCCAGCAACCGACTCGTTCGAATATTCGAAAACGCGTCCGTTGCCAGGCAAGCCCATTGTCAATGGGTGCGCACCGATCGGTCCATTGCAGTACAACGCGCACAGGGGTACAACGCGTACCCGCACACATTGAATGCAATGGGCCGGCCGGAGGCACCGATCGGTCCATTGCAGTACAACGCGCACAGGGGTACAACGCGTACCCGCACACATTGAATGCAATGGGCCGGCCGGAGGCACCGATCGGTCCATTGCTGTTCAACGCGCACAGGGGTACAACGCGTACTCGCACACATTGAATGCAATGGGCCGGCCGGAGGCACCGATCGGTCCATTGCAGTACAACGCGCACAGGGGTACAACGCGTACCCGCACACATTGAATGCAATGGGCCGGGCCGGAGGCACCGATCGGTCCATTGCTGTTCAACGCGCACAGGGGTACAACGCGTACCGCACACATTGAAAGCAATGGGCCGGCCGAGGCACCGATCGGTCCATTGCTGTTCAACGCGCACAGGGGTACAACGCGCACCCGCACACATTGAAAGCAATGGGCCGGCCGGAGGCACCGATCGGTCCATTGCTGTTCAACGCGCACAGGGGTACAACGCGTACCGCACACATTGAATGCAATGGGCCGGCCGGAGGCACCGATCGGTCCATTGCAGTACAACGCGCACAGGGGTACAACGCGTACCCGCACACATTGAATGCAATGGGCCGGCCGGAGGCACCGATCGGTCCATTGCTGTTCAACGCGCACAGGGGTACAACGCGTACCCGCACACATTGAAAGCAATGGGCCGGCCGGAGGCACCGATCGGTCCATTGCTGTTCAACGCGCACAGGGGTACAACGCGTACCCGCACACATTGAATGCAATGGGCCGGCCGGAGGCACCGATCGGTCCATTGCAGTACAACGCATCACTGTACATGTGACTGGCATATGTCAGCATGCCTGTCTCAGATGGACATATGCCAGCCACAGATAGCTCCCAGGGAGTGAGGGGCACACCTACATCACGACAGCCTGTCCAAACCTTATCATAAGGCATGTAAGGCTGCATTTCCTATTGTGTGTATGTTGGTGTACATGTTGTCCTGTGGGTGTCACCTGTGGGCAGCCACCCCCAGGCTGTGCACGTGTTAATGGGGACAGGATCCTGGGTGTTACGTGTACGTGACCACTGTGATGTGCAACTGTTCATATCTGTGCATGTGCCATGGTCACATTTCACAGTGGTGTTTGTGTATGTCATGTCACATACCCCGTGAGTCCCATGTGGGACGGTATGTTTGAGCCAGGGTGTCCCAGTGGCACAATAGTGATGGCCCTCCACAGTCTTTGTGCATGTAGTGTTTACAATGTCTCTGATTTCATGTGCACAATGGGAGACAGTCTCCACATCCACGTTGTGTGTGCATGGACTCTGATGTTGTGCGTGTGTGTCACAGACGTCCATGGCTCTCCTGCCATGGCAAGTGTGGCCACTACCTGTGGGGGTCATGTTTGTTTTGTTGTGGTGTACACATGATACTCCAGGTGATGCCAGTGTCCATGTGGCATTACAGGGTCCCTGGGAATGTGCCTGTCGTTGAGCTGTGGTGCCTGGGGCACATCTGTCCTCACATGTCACTGGGGGGTGACTGTGACACAGCATCATGATATCCAATGGGCCAACCTGGGACAAATTGATGCCACCTGTAGGACCGTGTTGACAGATGTTGGCCATGTATGTACCATACATGTCGTTCCGGTACTGCACACTTCATGTAGCTGTGCCTCATGATGATGTATGTTGGGATCTTGAGTGTGTTCAATGCCGCATATGTGGGGTGACTGACGATCTTGCTTACTTCTCCTCTGCACTGCAGGGCTCCTGCTGTCCATCGGCCATTCCCAGACCTGGCAACGATGGTGGAACGGGACAGCATCCGACGGTACCGCTTCACCAGGCAGCTGATTGAGGATTTGGCAGTGCAGTTGTCCCCACATTTGCAGCCTGGCCGGCCGTATCCTACAGCGCTGACCCCCAAGGTGAAGGTGATGGCAGCCCTACACTTCTTTGCCACCGGTACCTTCCAACATACTGTGGCGTCTGCTGGTGGGATGTCACAGACCATGTTCAGCCGTGTGCTCCGCGATGTTTTGGCGGCAATGTTGCTCTTCCTGAACCGGTACATCTATTTCCCTAGACTGCGATGACTCACTGACGTGAAGAGTGACTTTTATGCCCTGGGGAGGATGCCGCATGTCATTGGCTCCATTGATGGGACACATGTGGCTTTGGTACCACCACAGGCCCAGGAGCAGGCCTACAGGAACCGCAAGCACTACCACTCGGTCAATGCACTGGTGGTGTGTCTTGCAGACATGACCATCACACACGTGTGTGCCCGTTTCCCTGGTTCAGCACACGATGCCTTTGTGATGAGGAGTAGTCGCATCCCCAGGTTGATGGCACAGATGCAGAACCAGCGTGCCTGGCTTGTCGGTGTGTACTGACTTTGTGCCATTGTGTGTGATCTGATCTGTAGTATTCCGCCCACTTTTCCAAGTCAGCTGATGTGCACTTGTCTGTCCGTAGGTGACTCGGGATACCCCAACATGCCGTGGTTGCTGACACCCCTCAGGAACCCTGTGACACCTGCCCAGATGCGCTACAATGAGGCACATGGTCGGACCAGGAGAGTTATTGAGCGGACCTTTGGTCTCCTGAAGAGCCGCTTCCGCTGCCTGGACAAGACCGGAGGGTCCCTCCCATATGCCCCTGCGAAAGTGTGCAAGATTATCATCGTCTGCTGCATGCTCCACAACCTGGCAGTGCGGAAGGAGTTGCCTCTCATCCAGGATGACGATGACCAACATCCGCCACCTGTGGAGGATCCTGGCCTGGACCACGATGCCAGTGACGATGATGATGATGATGGTGATGGTGATGTCCGCACACAGCTCATCACCAACTTCTTTAGCTGAATGTGAGTATCCTGAGGTGTCATGTCAATGATGTGAGTTGGCATGATGTGTGGGTGGTGCTCTGGTGCTGTTGGAGTGTGTCCATGGGCTACTTGACAGGATGTGTGTTGCGATGTGTGGTGACAGGTGGGCTGTACTCCCCAACAGTGTTGACATGCTAACTTGGTTCTGGGTGGGTATCTTGTAACATGTATTGTGCATGAGTTTTGCTGTTCTGTCCTGTACTCCATTGCTTTTGACTGTGTGTCATTTCTGTCCTTCACAGGGTACTTTCAGATTCGTTTGGTCAACTGTGTCCACCGACGACGTGATTGCACATCCAGGCTGGTAGCTGTTGTGTCCCTACAGGTGATGTGCGCCACACCCATGGACTTCCTTCTGTCTACAGTTGTTGACTGTGTGCCCGCTACCAGGTGGGGTTACCTTGCATCTGTAGTGGTTACGGCATGTTGCTACTGTGTAATAAACCTGTGCTTCACTTAGTGATGTGCGTTGTCTGTGGTCACACATTTGACTGCCATTTGCTTACTGCACCTGTGGGCTACTTGACTACAACTGGGAATGGGTGTGGTGTCTGTGCATTGCACCGTCTTCCCTGGCAACATCAGTGTAGGCAATGAGTCAGATGGCCTAGGTGTGTATGTGTTGTGTAGCCCTGGTGGTGTGTCTCCCTCATATGTGTCACGTTGCCTGTACTCACATGCCTGTGTTGTCCTTGCTGTTGCAGTTCGCATACACAGTGTAATTTTGCTGTTCATCATCCCCATAACAGCACCCACGTTGGAATCACGACAGAGGCAAGTATGGTGTATTATTGTGTTTATTGTGACACATCTGTGATAATAGTGCATAGGATGGATTGTGCTGTACATGAATCTTGCAATCCCAAGTTCCTAGATGAATAGAAAGTCCAGGTAGACAGGATCCCCAGTATCGGGGCCACAGTTGTCTGACACATTGTTCCAACTTGTACTCCCCATGCAATGTGTGGGAGTAGTGTTGCCATCAACAGGGTGAACAGTCTGTGCACAAAGGCGAAAATCCAGAACAGGTTCAGGCTTCCTGGGAGTTGCGCTTGGCCATCAGCCTCTCACTTTCCCCTCCTCGGACGACCCCTCTTCTTGGGGGGGGGCCTCAAGTGCAGGCTGCTGCGGTGCAGGGGACTCTCCGCCAGAGTCCTCCTCCCTCCCTGTGGCAGTTGCAGTTTGTTCGGTACCAGATGTTGTTGGCACACAGGGAGGTGTGGACTGGTTGCTGTTCATCTGGCGGAGGCATTGTAAAATGTCCCTGTGCACCGCCGTCATCTCATGTAGTACATCCCACTTGGACTCCACACGGGACATGTGGGAGTCCACACGTGACATGTGTGACTCCACGTTGGACATGTGGGAGTCCAAGCGGGCATGATGGGCAGCCTGCTGCTGTTTGATGTCTCTGAGGAGCCCCACTACCTGGCTGAGCTCTCCGGTGCTGGACTGGTACGCATCAGCTATGCGTACCAGTTGTGGGTCTTCATGCACACCAGCAACGTCTGCAAGCAGCGACCTCTGTCTCCCACCCCTCCCACCACCCCTGCTGACATGTGCAGTGTGTGCAGTTGCACGCACAGATAACCCTGGTCCACCTTGGGGGTTGGTGGTGGTGGTGGTGTCCATGGCCCCAGGTTGGTCCAGGGTCACTGCGCTGGTGTTGTTCCTTATTCTGTCCATGTCGGCAGGGATGGTATTCGTGGTGACAGTCGTTGGAGGGGTGGGTGCAGGGGGTGCAGCTGGTGGACCTGCTGGTGCTGCAGCTGGTGGTCCTGCTGGTGCAGCATGTTGACTTGCACCGGATGTGCCAGGTTGTTCATCGTCCGAGGAGGACAGAGGCTGTACGACGCCAGTGAGCTCGGCATCCTCTTGAGCCTGGGACTGGGACTCCTCAGCGTCTGCTGCTGTGTCCCTATCATCACCTGTTTTTGGGAGACACAAACAATGTATGTCATGTTTCTGCAGGCATCAGTGGTTGACACACCTGACAGTTGTGACTGTGCCTCGGGGTGCGGGCCTGTACATTGTATTGTCCTAAGTCGTCACAGTCAGGGGTTGATATTGGTGTGGCACATTGTCCTGCATTATTTGGGCATTTCTATGTATTCTCTGGGGTGTGAACATGGTCTGCATTGATTGTGTTTGGTTGACAGCCAGACCTCCTTCCCACCCACCCACCCACCCAGTCAGTTATCCCACCATGGAACGTGCTTGCATTGCAGGGAGTGGAAGTTGTCTCTCAGGATGTCAGTCAGTGGTGTCCTGCTGTTTGTTGGTGCACAGTTGGCAGCAGGGCCTTGTGCTCCTCACAGCAGTAGCCAGTGTCAGCCATCTTGTGAGTCCTTCTCCACTCCCTGTGATGTGAGCATGGTTCAGGGTGGTGTTGATGGGCCAGTTGTGAGGCTGAGCAATGTCTGTGACTACGACTCCCATCATGCTATTGCCTCCACCCCCTTCCCAGCATGCCCATGCTTCCTTCCTTTGACTCTGCTTCCCTGTGGGGTGGGCTGGCTGTGCTGACAGGATGGCTGGGAGTGTTGTCCTGGCAGTTGTTTGGCTAAGAGTCCCAAGAGTGTCCCTGTGCTTCACACAACATAACCCAGGGTGGTGGTGCTTTGTGGGATCTTGTGTTAGGATGGAGGGCATTGCATTCTACCAGGTGGGTACTGTGGAGTTTGTGTTGGGGGGGTGTGAGGGGAGGTGCTGGTGACTATGGTCAGTGCTGCAAGTCCCCCTTCCCACCCAGCCAGCCGGATATCCCACCATGGAACGTGCTTGCATTGCAGGGAGTGTAAGTTGTCTCTCAGGATGTCAGTCAGTGGTGTCCTGCTGTTTGTTGGTGCACAGTTGGCAGCAGGGCCTTGTGCTCCTCACAGCAGTAGCCAGTGTCAGCCATCTTGTGAGTCCTTCTCCACTCCCTGTGATGTGAGCATGGTTCAGGGTGGTGTTGATGGGCCAGTTGTGAGGCTGAGCAATGTCTGTGACTACGACTCCCATCATGCTATTGCCTCCACCCCCTTCCCAGCATGCCCATGCTTCCTTCCTTTTGACTCTGCTTCCCTGTGGGGTGGGCTGGCTGTGCTGACAGGATGGCTGGGAGTGTTGTCCTGGCAGTTGTTTGGCTAAGAGTCCCAAGAGTGTCCCTGTGCTTCACACAACATAACCCAGGGTGGTGGTGCTTTGTGGGATCTTGTGTTAGGATGGAGGGCATTGCATTCTACCAGGTGGGTACTGTGGAGTTTGTGTTGGGGGGGTGTGAGGGGAGGTGCTGGTGACTATGGTCAGTGCTGCAAGTCCCCCTTCCCACCCAGCCAGCCAGATATCCCACCATGGACTGTGCTTGCATTGCAGGGAGTGGAAGTTGTCTCTCAGGATGTCAGTCAGTGGTGTCCTGCTGTTTGTTGGTGCACAGTTGGCAGCAGGGCCTTGTGCTCCTCACAGCAGTAGCCAGTGTCAGCCATCTTGTGAGTCCTTCTCCACTCCCTGTGATGTGAGCATGGTTCAGGGTGGTGTTGATGGGACAGTTGTGGGGGGGGCAATATGTGTGACTGCGACTCCCATGATGCTATTGGCTACACTGACTTGGCCAGCATACGCTGAATTCCTTCCTTTGAGTGGTCTTCACTGTGTGTTGGTGTTGTTGTGGTGGCTACATGTGTGGATGTGTGTGTTAGTTCTATTTGTGCCACTGCCTAGCTGTAGTTGTGGTTGTGTTTGTACATGTGTTGGCACAGTTGGATGTGACTTTTTTGATGGCATGTGTTGTGTTTATCTGACTGACATACACATTTTGGGATGATTCTGTTCTAGTTGCTGTGTAATTGCTATGAGTGCATGGTTTGACTCTCCCCTTGACAGTGATGTGTGTGTTTTGTGGCAGTTTATTGTGTACATTTGTTGTGTACTCACCAGGCTCTGGGATGTTCTCTAGTCCATATACGCTCACTGGCGGAAGGATGGCCCGCACCTTCTCCTCCCAGGGCCTGAGGTATATTGGCTTGGCAGGAGGGCCACTGCCGGTGTGTTGGCTGTTGATGTAGTCTATCTTCAGCAGGTCCCGTACCCTCCTGCGCACGTCATACCACCTGTTCTGGATGTCGGTCTTTGTGCGCCGACATGGTGATTGGGCGTTCACCCTGTTGATGATCCTCTCCCACATCTTGGTTTTCTGCGACATGGGGGTCTGTTGGACCAATGTGCCAAACAGCTGTGGCTCTACCCTGAGGATCTCGTCTACCAGGACTTCCAATTCACAATCTAGGAACTTGGGATTCTTCTTGGGGGGCATGGTGATGGGTGGTGATGGTGGGTGATGTGTGTGTTGGTGTGCAGGTGAGGGTGTGTGGGTGTGTGTTGTGCTGGGTGTATGTGAGGTAGGTATTTGTTGGTGTGCTGCTGGTGTGTGGCTTGTGTGAGGGATGAGCTGTGGGTGTGTGGTTGCTTTCTCTTGGGTGCTGGCAGTGGAATGGCATTTGCAAAGGCTCATGGTAGTGATTTGTGTCCTTTATATAGGTGGAGTTGTGGGTGTGTCTTTGTTCTCTGTCCCCACCCCCAGTATTTATTGGCTTGGTAATTGCTTGTTTGGCCTTTTTTTGGTTGATTTTTCCTTTGTGCTGTTTGTGTATGTTGGAAACGTTCTTGTGACCGAGTCGGACCCTGCATTGGTCTCGTACGGTGTTTTCCGTTTCGTTCACGCTGTGTTTGTGCAGTTTTGTATGCTGCGTACGCGTCGGTCGCGGTGTATTGTGTTGCTTCGGCTCGGTTTTGTATGCGTGTCGGTCGTACGGCTTGTCCTCCGTCCGACTCGGTCGTGTTTTTCGCGCCTTTGATCGTACTTTGCGGGTTGGAGTTGGCGGGTACGATTCGGTCGGATTTGTTCCGGGTGCGTGTCGGTTGGTTGAATTCGCGTGTTTTTCCGGCCGGATTGCTATTTTCCGAGTGGCTCGGTCGGTCGGCTTGGTTTCCTGACGTGTCGATCGGATTTATCGCGGCTTGCATCGTACTTGGCGTGTCGGGCGCCACTGGTACGTGTCGGTCGGTAATTTTTCCGGCTCCGAGTCGGTCGGTGCTTTTCCGGCCCGAATCG
>CAWUFW010030372.1:0-17355 GCA_963921515.1 Calotriton arnoldi
TCTCGGGTCGGAGGCGCACCCAATACCATTCGGTCGGGAAAAAAGCCATGCGAAAGCCAGTTTCCCGACCGATCCGTACAGCACACCGAACGAGCAAGTACGATGCGCACAACAGCAAAAATTCCGGCCGAGCCGTACTCCACCCAAACCAGGTCCTGTTCTCCGACCGAGGCGAATCCGGAAACGCCGAATCGAGTCGCACGGAAGGGAAAATGCAGCCCCGTCCGGCCGGACAAGTACGATGCGCTTCCGTACGCGCCGAACCCGTCGCTACGCACGGCACGTCAAAGCATCCGGGAGAGGCGCACATAAGCTCCGAATCGCGCCACAACACGATCCACGGCTACGAGACGAACACAGCACAGACGGGGACGACGCGAAGCGGCGAGGACGAAGCGAAGCGGCGAGGACGAAGCCAAGCGACGAGGACGACGCGAAGCAACGAGAAGGACGAACGACACGAACCAACCATGAATCCCTTCGTCCCGATCATACCAATATTCTACATCTACTACCGGAACAGGCACGGACGCGTACGGCGCAGAAGGTAAGTCAGACACCAACCACAAAACACATACAACACGTACACGACACATCACACACACACACGGGGATTCTGAATATACTTACACCAGCAACAGCAGCACCATAGGGGCGGGATGCCCATCACCAATGCCACATATGCACACAGGGGCCTGAATGCGCACCACCACCCCTACCCAGGGGGGCTGGATGCCTACCACTACTACCACCCTTAGCCAGGGGGCTGGATGCCCACCACTACTACCACCCTCACCCAGGGGGGCTGGATGCCTACCACTACTACCACCCTCACCCAGGGGTGGCAGGATGCCTACCACTACTACCACCCTTAGCCAGGGTGGCAGGATGCCTACCACTACTACCACCCTTAGCCAGGGGGCAGGATGCCTACCACTACTACCACCCTTAGCCAGGGGGCAGGATGCCCACCACTACTACCACCCTTAGCCAGGGGGGCTGGATGCCTACCACTACTACCACCCTTAGCCAGGGGGGCTGGATGCCTACCACTACTACCACCCCCACTCATAGGATGGACAATGCATGACACAACAAGCACACCACAACCTAGGGAATGCAAGATTAAGACATCCCCCACCACCATGACAAGCGTGTGTAGGCTGTGTCAAATGCCTACAACACCGAACATGACTTTCAACATACAATGTGACCCCCTAGCACATGTGCCACACATATATGTGTGTGGCACCCACAATGCAAGCAGCCCATGACCATTGTGGCAATGGGGCCTAAACCCCCATCATCACAGTGACCAAAAGGTAAGTGTGGGGTCCATAGCTGAAGCACATTTTGACCATTGTGGCAATGGGGTCCAAACCCCCATCATCACAGTGACCAAAAGGCAAGTGTGGGGTCCATAGCTGAAGCACATTTTGACCATTGTGGCAATGGGGTCCAAACCCCCATCATCACAGTGACCAAAAGGCAAGTGTGGGGTCCATAGCTGAAGCACATTTTGACCATTGTGGCAATGGGGTCTACACCCTCATCATCACAGTGACCAAAAGGTAATTGTTGACAAAGAAAGAGCTGCAACTGCCAAACTGCATGGATCATTCCTGCTCACAGAACCAAAAACTCATCTGTGGCAAAGTAGTGTATGTGTCCCATTGCAACATAAATTGGGGGAGCCAAATACTGCAGTGCAAATGAAACATTCCTTTGGCCATGTGCAGACAAACAACACCCATGGGGGCTGAGACCGTCAACAGTCATCAATGACACAATGACAGAAGTGACCATCAGAATGCAGAACCACATATTTGCACCAATGGGCACACAAATGCAGATACCCTGTGGAGACAGCAGATGTGAGGTGAACAGATACCATACCATGGCAGCAATGGGACACACAAACCATGATCACTGTGCTGACCGATGACCTAGGAGTCCCAGGGACAGCAGGGGAAACACACCAAACAACATACAGCCAATGGCACACCCAAGATATGCCAATGCAGTGGTGCAGATGCACAAACACAAACAGGCAGACCAACACTGTCATCATACACAGCAGGTGAGGGGTGGGGGTGCCAGTGTCCCCAGGCAACCACACAACACATGAGGAGAGCTGAATACCAATCATACAGATGTGCATACACTGCCACACTAAGGTAACTCATGGATCCAAATCCCCTATGTGGGCAAGCAGGCATTGTCAGGTGAGAGGGAGCACAAAACACACATGTCACACAGGCACGTAGGAACAACAACTGACACAGCAAGTCACAGACACACCACAGCACCACCCCCAGGGCCCCCACAATGTGGTGACCCTGGGCTGAAGAAAAATACCACTGTGATGACAAAGCTAAATGTCGTTCACACTATGAACCACAGTCAGGTGTCCTGAGCAACAAACTACCATCACACCTACACAAGCACAAATCAATCAGCATGGCCAGTAAGCCAAGGCCAACATGGAGGCAGGGGCCTAGCCGGGCAACAACTCTCATCTGCACACACTCAACACCACACCCCTCGACCTCCAACAATGTGCAGCAGTGAAGTACACATGCACTGGTGACATTGCACATGCACCCATGACTATTCCAGGGTGGTGGGTGGGAACCAAGGTGTAGAAACACATCACACATGGCCACTCAACAAGACTCCTGAATGTCTGACACACTGCACACTACGCTGTACATGGACATGACGGCAATACCACACCGACCAATGGGATCCCAGCCACAGTCACACACCAATGAAGAAGCCAAGGTCACCCACAACGAACACACATAGACAACTTCCAACATTGCAGCTCTGACCCTGAGGAGTGGCAGCAGTCACACACACAACATGTCACAATCACTGAAAGATAACACAAACTGGAAATCACATGACAGGGGCAAACAACAAGTGCCAAGGGGAAACCTGACTGTGACCCATCTGCGTCTGCACACAAACTCAGCCCTGACAGCAAACACACCTATGGGTGACACCCTGATGACCAGTAATGTGCCATGCACCCACATCACAGAGAACACAGGGAGAAGACTTTGGGGGAACATAGCTCAAGTCAGCAAGCATCACAAACAGGTACAACACTAGGGATCACAGCATGCGCAGATGAATGGAAGTGAACACACAGACATGCACATACAACACACACCTTGGGTGCAGGCAATGTCACACGTGTACACACTGCCATGAGGGGACTCCACTCCTGTGTGAGGAAAGCTGTGCCATATGTTGCCTCAGTAGGGCCCCATCATGTCAGCTGAGCACTTGGTCACACAATCAACAATTAGCACCAAATGAGGGCTCCCATCACATCAGCCTGGTCATGGATGTGCCAACGGAATCATCAGCACAGATCCAACACACTTGTATAGCAATGTTGCACTGACTACACGGATGAGTCCCTCCCCATTGATGCCCAAACCTGCATGTCCACTGGAGATGGCAACACGGTCAGGGAAGTAGACAAATGCAACGATGGCAGGCACAACAGATGTGCAGGGGTGGAAGCCACAGATATGAAATTGCCAATGTAAGTAGGAAACCCATTGCCAAATACTGAACACATGACACCCTCAGATGCTGCTATTGATGACATGGATACACCACATGATAGGACACATTCCCCCTGGACCACATGGGTTCCTGCACAGTAACACTTCATAATCATGAGACCAGATATCACCATCACTGCAGCAAGGGCATGGTTAGCTGCACCAACAACATGTACATCTGAAGCATGAGCACTAGAGAAAAGAAAGTTGCTTTATTCAGCATATGTGTTGAGGCCAAACGAAGTCCTGAAAAAAGAGCAAAGGCCAATGGCCAGTCCATTGTCAAAGTTCAAACAGGGTGACACTGGCAGATGTCACCCTACGCATGCCTGCACAATACCAGGGACAATCCACTAGGAGGGGCAACCGGGGGGCAGGCCAGGCACCGCAGGGACAGGATCAGGGCTCACCAGGGGGAGTCAGGGAAGGGGTGGTGGGTGCAGGAGAGCCACTGACAACTGCAGTGGAGGTGTCTGACATGGTGTGTGCCGGCACAACTGGGGGCATGACACAGATGTCGTGGGTGCCGGCACAACTGCAGTGGACCCTGCAGATGGGGTGGACAGGTCCGCCACTGCAGTGCCCAAGTCAGACAGGGCGGTAGTGGACTCCACTGCAGTGCCTACCTCCAGGGGAGGAGAATGGGGAACAGGCAAGGTGGGTTGGACAGAGGGGGGACACCCTCACCACATCAGTGGCACAGACAAGCGCAGCGGGGGTGTGGTGCTGGGAGAGCAAGTGGCAGGGGAGAAGGCCGGAGCATCTTGGGGATGGTATATCTGTGGGTGGGGGAACCTGGGGCAGGGTGTGGTGGGGGCACCTGTGCAGTGGGGGCCTGAGGGATGGAGGACGGAGACCTTGTGCCTGAGCTGCAGGGTGGTGGCGGGGTCTTGCTCTTAGCACTCCGGGGGGACTTGCGGGTGGGGGCCTCAGTCCGTCTGCGCCTGGGGGAGGGTGTCCGGGGCGAGGGGCACTCTGCTCCGTGTGGGTGGGCTTCCTCTTCCCCCGGGATGCTGGAGCAGCTTCATCGGTGGGGAAGAGGCCGAGGTCACAGAGGAAGAGCTGCTGTGACTTTGGGGTTGCAGGTGAGGCAAGGGAGGGTGCTTTGGAGGGAGAGGGAACTGAGGACTGCGCAGTGCATGTGGATGCGTGTGTGTGTTCCAGGGCCCCATCCCCTGTGAGTCTGGCTTCAGTCCCCTGAATGTGCGTGCGTGTGCGTTTTGTCATTGGCGTGTGTGTCAGTGTGCTGGATGTGTGTGTGCTGGTGTGTGCCTGTGCCAGTGTGTGTGTGCCTGGGATGGGTAAGGTGCTGGGGAGTGTGGATGGAGCAGAGGCAGGAGGGGTGAGGGACCGTTTGAGGAGGGACACTGCTGCCGTCAGGGAGGAGTCCATGGACCTATTGCCCCTCTGTAGGTCAGACATGCCCGATGAGATGCCCTCCATGAACGACACCAGCTGAGTCAACAGCGCGGTGTGCGCATGGAGGACACTCAGCATGGCTGTCTGCCCTACATGGAGCTGGCGAAGGAGGTACACAGACTCCTCACTCAGGGCAGCAGGGGACACAGGGGCAGGGGGTGCGGTGCCTGGCCCAAAGGAGACACGCTCCCGGACATGGGAGCCTCCACGGACCTGGGGAATGGGAGCCGATGGGAGGGCGGTGGTGGTGCTGGTGGTGGCGGGGACAGCAACACTAGCTGGGGTGTGGTGGCTGCTGACACCCGCCTCCACAAGGGAGTCATCCTCCGAGTTGCTCTGGTCCTCAGCTGAGGTGGATGCTGCTGAGGACTCCTCGGTGTGGCTCCCCTCGCCCTCCGTGCCACTGGGTCCCTCCGACCACTCCTCGGCTGCTGACCCAGTCTGGCTCTCCGGCTCCTCCTGGTCCGTGGAGCTGTCCCCTTCCGTGGCCGTGGATGTATCTGCAAACAATGGGGAAACAGACAGACATCAGTCACCTGCACCAAACGCACACACCACTGTGAGCACAGCACATTACAGAGCAAGCCCTGGCATCATTAGTTGTACATTGCTAAAAGTGCCCTAATTGAACAGGAGAAGTCAATTGTCAGTCTGATGCCAAGCATGGCACTCACATCCCACATGGCCTTGCACCCATCTGTCTGGTGTCTGTTGGATTGCAACACCCCAGTGTTGACACATGCACCAAGTACACAGTAGTTGGACAGTGCAGAGGACACGGTGTGGACACATCACAGCTCTTGCCACTGAGTCAGTACAGGTTTACGGATGTAAGGGATGCCCAGAGTCAAATAGGAAATGCATGTGATGCATTCCAGCGACAGACACCATGATGCACCCATGTCCTGATAGCCAGCGCCACTATGGTGTGCATGTAGCACATGTCACTCCCCTGCAGGATCACCAATCAGTAGACACATGCCATGGCGGAGGCATGACTGCAAAGTCATACATCACTGTCTCAGTGATGTATGACTTTGCAGCCAGACAACAACACTCTGCACTGTGTCACAATAGTAGGTCATGGGGAATGCAAGTCCTGGAGCTGCACAAGTGCACATGTACATCCCCCCACAACACATCCTCTTAACCCTCATCTGTCCAGGTCATACCTATTGGACATATGGGAGACCTGTGACACTACCCTCTGAACCTGAGCCCCTCACACTCTGCTGTGCATGGGGAACAGCTGCCTGAACTTCACATTTACATGCCCCAGTCTGCATGGGCAGCTGATCAGACACCTATGTGTCACACAAGTATCGTCTCCTATGGTCACATCTCCAGTGGCATGCTGAGCCCCTACCAAGAAACTCCACAGCAGTCCTGGCGACTAATCCACAGCACACTGACACAGAGGCAGACACCTGAGGGGTCAAAACACTGTGCACAATGTGTCCTCTGATACACGGGAGTGGGAGTACAGAGTGTATTGTATGGCCTGGAGTAGGCATGACTGTCCAGCCCCACATGAATGAGGGATGAGCCCTGGACTGTAGGCAGCTGGCTAAGTATGTGTGACACACGTCATATACATACTCCTGGGGCCCAAACATTGTTCCCACCCGCAGCATGGGTGTGTGCCAGGTACCCCAGCCACATGTGGTGGATCAGCTCAGCAATTGGACCACAGATCAAAGTAACACGCTGAATACATGTCAGAATACAGGCATTGTGTAAGCAATGGACCCACCCATGATGCCCACCACAGAGTCAGGGAAACAGATGCTGTCTCCCACCTTGAGTCAAGCAAACTGCAAGGACACAGTCCTAAGTGACAGAATTCCCTGCATGTAAGGGCCACACCTGGGTATCAGATGAGGAGTGGGCAGTGCACAATAGAGGGACATGGCTCCTGGACAACATGACTGCTGTACTGTGGCAGTTCAACCTGGCCCGAGGAGGGCACATAACATGTTAGACAGAGTACACAGTGCAGTCTTTGACTCACCCCCTCCTTGCTGCTCTCTGGCCTTCAGCTGCCCATCCAGGTCTGGAAAGACCACCGCCAGGATCCTGAGCATGTGGGGGTCAGGGTCCGTGTTCCGCCCCTCCTGCGAGGAGGCGACAGCTTCAGCTGGACCCGTGCAATCCTCCGGGTCCAGCCCCGAAGGTCCTGCCACCTCTTTTGGCAGTTGCGGATCCGGCGCTTGTAGACCCCCACGGACCGGACAGCCCGGACGATGTCCTTCCATATCTCATGCTTCCGATGGGCAGAAGCCTGTCAGGATGACAAAGTGATAAGGCCATTACTACACATGCAACATATCCGTGCATGACACAGTTGCATATACATGTCGCAATCACAGGGGCACATGGTGTACCCAGGCAGTGCACGGCTGCCCATGGACAGTTTTCCAGAAGTCACTACATGGTATCATAGCATGGGGAGTAAAACCCTGTTCAGAAGCACTGTCACTGCACCATACCTGTCCAGTGCAAGTCACTACACACTATGGGGGGTGACAACTACTCAGTGAGCCTGCTAGCCAGTGGTGTGCTGACTCTCAGCCTTGCTAGTCAGACAAAATGCACATTCAGAAAGGCAGTGCACAGAACACTCACCTGCTCCCCTGGTGTCCCATACAGCTTGCTGTACTGTGGAAGTAGGCTGTCCAGCAGGGCCTGGTTCTCTTCAAGGCTGAAGGCTGGGGCTCTCTCCACAGTACGTGCCATTGCAGGGTCCAGAGGGGCAGAGACAGCAGCAGTGCAGTGGCAGATGTCGTCCTGGAGCATGTAGTGCAGGCAAGTGGGCTCTCAGGGGAACATGCAGCAATATATATGTGCTGGAGAGGCAGATACTGTCCCTTGTGTCCAAAGTGATAGGTCCAAGTCGTTTGCATCTTCTGAATCTGGCCAATCCATGGAATAGCAGCACCAAAACACGCCCACAGCATCCTTCAAAATTTCAACTTCATGACATACATGATTTTGCAACATTGTTGTGGGTGACCAACTGATTTTCCAGCAACCGACTCGTTCGAATATTCGAAAACGCGTCCGTTGCCAGGCAAGCCCATTGTCAATGGGTGCGCACCGATCGGTCCATTGAGGTACAACGCGCACAGGGGTACAACGCGTACCCGCACACATTGAATGCAATGGGCCGGCCGGAGGCACCGATCGGTCCATTGCAGTACAACGCGCACAGGGGTACAACGCGTACCCGCACACATTGAATGCAATGGGCCGGCCGGAGGCACCGATCGGTCCATTGCAGTACAACGCGCACAGGGGTACAACGCGTACCCGCACACATTGAATGCAATGGGCCGGCCGGAGGCACCGATCGGTCCATTGCAGTACAACGCGCACAGGGGTACAACGCGTGCCCGCACACATTGAAAGCAATGGGCCGGCCGGAGGCACCGATCGGTCCATTGCAGTACAACGCGCACAGGGGTACAACGCGTACCCGCACACATTGAATGCAATGGGCCGGCCGGAGGCACCGATCGGTCCATTGCAGTACAACGCGCACAGGGGTACAACGCGTACCCGCACACATTGAAAGCAATGGGCCGGCCGGAGGCACCGATCGGTCCATTGCTGTTCAACGCATCACTGTACATGTGACTGGCATATGTCAGCATGCCTGTCTCAGATGGACATATGCCAGCCACAGATAGCTCCCAGGGAGTGAGGGGCACACCTACATCACCACAGCCTGTCCAAACCTTATCATAAGGCATGTAAGGCTGCATTTCCTATTGTGTGTATGTTGGTGTACATGTTGTCCTGTGGGTGTCACCTGTGGGCAGCCACCCCCAGGCTGTGCACGTGTTAATGGGGACAGGATCCTGGGTGTTACGTGTACGTGACCACTGTGATGTGCAACTGTTCATATCTGTGCATGTGCCATGGTCACATTTCACAGTGGTGTTTGTGTATGTCATGTCACATACCCCGTGAGTCCCATGTGGGACGGTATGTTTGAGCCAGGGTGTCCCAGTGGCACAATAGTGATGGCCCTCCACAGTCTTTGTGCATGTAGTGTTTACAATGTCTCTGATTTCATGTGCACAATGGGAGACAGTCTCCACATCCACGTTGTGTGTGCATGGACTCTGATGTTGTGCGTGTGTGTCACAGACGTCCATGGCTCTCCTGCCATGGCAAGTGTGGCCACTACCTGTGGGGGTCATGTTTGTTTTGTTGTGGTGTACACATGATACTCCAGGTGATGCCAGTGTCCATGTGGCATTACAGGGTCCCTGGGAATGTGCCTGTCGTTGAGCTGTGGTGCCTGGGGCACATCTGTCCTCACATGTCACTGGGGGGTGACTGTGACACAGCATCATGATATCCAATGGGCCAACCTGGGACAAATTGATGCCACCTGTAGGACCGTGTTGACAGATGTTGGCCATGTATGTACCATACATGTCGTTCCGGTACTGCACACTTCATGTAGTTGTGCCTCATGATGATGTATGTTGGGATCTTGAGTGTGTTCAATGCCGCATATGTGGGGTGACTGACGATCTTGCTTACTTCTCCTCTGCACTGCAGGGCTCCTGCTGTCCATCGGCCATTCCCAGACCTGGCAACGATGGTGGAACGGGACAGCATCCGACGGTACCGCTTCACCAGGCAGCTGATTGAGGATTTGGCAGTGCAGTTGTCCCCACATTTGCAGCCTGGCCGGCCGTATCCTACAGCGCTGACCCCCAAGGTGAAGGTGATGGCAGCCCTACACTTCTTTGCCACCGGTACCTTCCAACATACTGTGGCGTCTGCTGGTGGGATGTCACAGACCATGTTCAGCCGTGTGCTCCGCGATTTCTTGGCGGCAATGTTGCTCTTCCTGAACCGGTACATCTATTTCCCTAGACTGCGACGACTCACTGACGTGAAGAGTGACTTTTATGCCCTGGGGAGGATGCCGCATGTCATTGGCTCCATTGATGGGACACATGTGGCTTTGGTACCACCACAGGCCCAGGAGCAGGCCTACAGGAACCGCAAGCACTACCACTCGGTCAATGCACTGGTGGTGTGTCTTGCAGACATGACCATCACACACGTGTGTGCCCGTTTCCCTGGTTCAGCACACGATGCCTTTGTGATGAGGAGTAGTCGCATCCCCAGGTTGATGGCACAGATGCAGAACCAGCGTGCCTGGCTTGTCGGTGTGTACTGACTTTGTGCCATTGTGTGTGATCTGATCTGTAGTATTCCGCCCACTTTTCCAAGTCAGCTGATGTGCACTTGTCTGTCCGTAGGTGACTCGGGATACCCCAACATGCCGTGGTTGCTGACACCCCTCAGGAACCCTGTGACACCTGCCCAGATGCGCTACAATGAGGCACATGGTCGGACCAGGAGAGTGATTGAGCGGACCTTTGGTCTCCTGAAGAGCCGCTTCCGCTGCCTGGACAAGACCGGAGGGTCCCTCCCATATGCCCCTGCGAAAGTGTGCAAGATTATCATCGTCTGCTGCATGCTCCACAACCTGGCAGTGCGGAAGGAGTTGCCTCTCATCCAGGATGACGATGACCAACATCCGCCACCTGTGGAGGATCCTGGCCTGGACCACGATGCCAGTGACGATGATGATGATGATGGTGATGGTGATGTCCGCACACAGCTCATCACCAACTTCTTTAGCTGAATGTGAGTATCCTGAGGTGTCATGTGAATGATGTGAGTTGGCATGATGTGTGGGTGGTGCTCTGGTGCTGTTGGAGTGTGTCCATGGGCTACTTGACTGGATGTGTGTTGCGATGTGTGGTGACAGGTGGGCTGTACTCCCCAACAGTGTTGACATGCTAACTTGGTTCTGGGTGGGTATCTTGTAACATGTATTGTGCATGAGTTTTGCTGTTCTGTCCTGTACTCCATTGCTTTTGACTGTGTGTCATTTCTGTCCTTCACAGGGTACTTTCAGATTCGTTTGGTCAACTGTGTCCACCGACAACGTGATTGCACATCCAGGCTGGTAGCTGTTGTGTCCCTACAGGTGATGTGCGCCACACCCATGGACTTCCTTCTGTCTACAGTTGTTGACTGTGTGCCCGCTACCAGGTGGGGTTACCTTGCATCTGTAGTGGTTACGGCATGTTGCTACTGTGTAATAAACCTGTGCTTCACTTAGTGATGTGCGTTGTCTGTGGTCACACATTTGACTGCCATTTGCTTACTGCACCTGTGGGCTACTTGACTACAACTGGGAATGGGTGTGGTGTCTGTGCATTGCACCGTCTTCCCTGGCAACATCAGTGTAGGCAATGAGTCAGATGGCCTAGGTGTGTATGTGTTGTGTAGCCCTGGTGGTGTGTCTCCCTCATATGTGTCACGTTGCCTGTACTCACATGCCTGTGTTGTCCTTGCTGTTGCAGTTCGCATACACAGTGTAATTTTGTTGTTCATCATCCCCATAACAGTACCCACGTTGGAATCACGACAGAGGCAAGTATGGTGTATTATTGTGTTTATTGTGATACATCTGTGATAATAGTGCATAGGATGGATTGTGCTGTACATGAATCTTGCAATCCCAAGTTCCTAGATGAATAGAAAGTCCAGGTAGACAGGATCCCCAGTATCGGGGCCACAGTTGTCTGACACATTGTTCCAACTTGTACTCCCCATGCAATGTGTGGGAGTAGTGTTGCCATCAACAGGGTGAACAGTCTGTGCACAAAGGCGAAAATCCAGAACAGGTTCAGGCTTCCTGGGAGTTGCGCTTGGCCATCAGCCTCTCACTTTCCCCTCCTCGGACGACCCCTCTTCTTGGGGGGGCCCTCAAGTGCAGGCTGCTGCGGTGCAGGGGACTCTCCGCCAGAGTCCTCCTCCCTCCCTGTGGCAGTTGCAGTTTGTTCGGTACCAGATGTTGTTGGCACACAGGGAGGTGTGGACTGGTTGCTGTTCATCTGGCGGAGGCATTGTAAAATGTCCCTGTGCACCGCCGTCATCTCATGTAGTACATCCCACTTGGACTCCACGCGGGTCATGTGGGAGTCCACACGTGACATGTGGGAGTCCACACGTGACATGTGTGACTCCACATGGGACATGTGGGAGTCCAAGCGGGCATGATGGGCAGCCTGCTGCTGTTTGATGTCTCTGAGGAGCCCCACTACCTGGCTGAGCTCTCCGGTGCTGGACTGGTACGCATCAGCTATGCGTACCAGTTGTGGGTCTTCATGCACACCAGCAACGTCTGCAAGCAGCGACCTCTGTCTCCCACCCCTCCCACCACCCCTGCTGACATGTGCAGTGTGTGCAGTTGCACGCACAGATAACCCTGGTCCACCTTGGGGGTTGGTGGTGGTGGTGGTGTCCATGGCCCCAGGTTGGTCCAGGGTCACTGCGCTGGTGTTGTTCCTTATTCTGTCCATGTCGGCAGGGATGGTATTCGTGGTGACAGTCGTTGGAGGGGTGGGTGCAGGGGTGCAGCTGGTGGACCTGCTGGTGCTGCAGCTGGTGGTCCTGCTGGTGCAGCATGTTGACTTGCACCGGATGTGCCAGGTTGTTCTTCATCGTCCGAGGAGGACAGAGGCTGTACGACGCCAGTGAGCTCGGCATCCTCTTGAGCCTGGGACTGGGACTCCTCAGCGTCTGCTGCTGTGTCCCTATCATCACCTGTTTTTGGGAGACACAAACAATGTATGTCATGTTTCTGCAGGCATCAGTGGTTGACACACCTGACAGTTGTGACTGTGCCTCGGGGTGCGGGCCTGTACATTGTATTGTCCTAAGTCGTCACAGTCAGGGGTTGATATTGGTGTGGCACATTGTCCTGCATTATTTGGGCATTTCTATGTATTCTCTGGGGTGTGAACATGGTCTGCATTGATTGTGTTTGGTTGACAGCCAGACCTCCTTCCCACCCACCCACCCACCCAGTCAGTTATCCCACCATGGAACGTGCTTGCATTGCAGGGAGTGGAAGTTGTCTCTCAGGATGTCAGTCAGAGGTGTCCTGCTGTTTGTTGGTGCACAGTTGGCAGCAGGGCCTTGTGCTCCCCGCAGCAGTAGCCAGTGTCAGCCATCTTGTGAGTCCTTCTCCACTCCCTGTGATGTGAGCATGGTTCAGGGTGGTGTTGATGGGCCAGTTGTGAGGCTGAGCAATGTCTGTGACTACGACTCCCATCATGCTATTGCCTCCACCCCCCTTCCCAGCATGCCCATGCTTCCTTCCTTTGACTCTGCTTCCCTGTGGGGTGGGCTGGCTGTGCTGACAGGATGGCTGGGAGTGTTGTCCTGGCAGTTGTTTGGCTAAGAGTCCCAAGAGTGTCCCTGTGCTTCACACAACATAACCCAGGGTGGTGGTGCTTTGTGGGATCTTGTGTTAGGATGGAGGGCATTGCATTCTACCAGGTGGGTACTGTGGAGTTTGTGTTGGGGGGGTGAGGGGAGGTGCTGGTGACTATGGTCAGTGCTGCAAGTCCCCCTTCCCACCCAGCCAGCCGGATATCCCACCATGGAACGTGCTTGCATTGCAGGGAGTGTAAGTTGTCTCTCAGGATGTCAGTCAGTGGTGTCCTGCTGTTTGTTGGTGCACAGTTGGCAGCAGGGCCTTGTGCTCCCCACAGCAGTAGCCAGTGTCAGCCATCTTGTGAGTCCTTCTCCACTCCCTGTGATGTGAGCATGGTTCAGGGTGGTGTTGATGGGCCAGTTGTGAGGCTGAGCAATGTCTGTGACTACGACTCCCATCATGCTATTGCCTCCACCCCCTTCCCAGCATGCCCATGCTTCCTTCCTTTTGACTCTGCTTCCCTGTGGGGTGGGCTGGCTGTGCTGACAGGATGGCTGGGAGTGTTGTCCTGGCAGTTGTTTGGCTAAGAGTCCCAAGAGTGTCCCTGTGCTTCACACAACATAACCCAGGGTGGTGGTGCTTTGTGGGATCTTGTGTTAGGATGGAGGGCATTGCATTCTACCAGGTGGGTACTGTGGAGTTTGTGTTGGGGGGGGTGAGGGGAGGTGCTGGTGACTATGGTCAGTGCTGCAAGTCCCCCTTCCCACCCAGCCAGCCGGATATCCCACCATGGAACGTGCTTGCATTGCAGGGAGTGGAAGTTGTCTCTCAGGATGTCAGTCAGTGGTGTCCTGCTGTTGGTTGATGTGCAGTTCCCAGCATGCCCTTGTGCTCCCCACGACACAGCAACAGTGTCAGACATCTTTGATGGGCCTTTCTACTCTCTGTGGGATGTGCATGCGTGAGTGTGAGCTTGCTGGGCCATGTGGTGGGGGATGTAGAGCTGTGACTACGACTCCCATCATGCTATTGCCTCCACCCCCTTCCCAGCATGCCCATGCTTCCTTCCTTTTGACTCTGCTTCCCTGTGGGGTGGGCTGGCTGTGCTGACAGGATGGCTGGGAGTGTTGTCCTGGCAGTTGTTTGGCTAAGAGTCCCAAGAGTGTCCCTGTGCTTCACACAACATAACCCAGGGTGGTAGTGCTTTGTGGGATCTTGTGTTAGGATGGAGGGCATTGCATTCTACCAGGTGGGTACTGTGGAGTTTGTGTTGGGGGGGGTGAGGGGAGGTGCTGGTGACTATGGTCAGTGCTGCAAGTCCCCCTTCCCACCCAGCCAGCCGGATATCCCACCATGGAACGTGCTTGCATTGCAGGGAGTGGAAGTTGTCTCTCAGGATGTCAGTCAGTGGTGTCCTGCTGTTGGTTGATGTGCAGTTCCCAGCATGCCCTTGTGCTCCCCACGACACAGCAACAGTGTCAGACATCTTTGATGGGCCTTTCTACTCTCTGTGGGATGTGCATGCGTGAGTGTGAGCTTGCTGGGCCATGTGGTGGGGGATGTAGAGCTGTGACTACGACTCCCATCATGCTATTGCCTCCACCCCCTTCCCAGCATGCCCATGCTTCCTTCCTTTTGACTCTGCTTCCCTGTGGGGTGGGCTGGCTGTGCTGACAGGATGGCTGGGAGTGTTGTCCTGGCAGTTGTTTGGCTAAGAGTCCCAAGAGTGTCCCTGTGCTTCACACAACATAACCCAGGGTGGTGGTGCTTTGTGGGATCTTGTGTTAGGATGGAGGGCATTGCATTCTACCAGGTGGGTACTGTGGAGTTTGTGTTGGGGGGGGTGAGGGGAGGTGCTGGTGACTATGGTCAGTGCTGCAAGTCCCCCTTCCCACCCAGCCAGCCGGATATCCCACCATGGAACGTGCTTGCATTGCAGGGAGTGGAAGTTGTCTCTCAGGATGTCAGTCAGTGGTGTCCTGCTGTTGGTTGATGTGCAGTTCCCAGCATGCCCTTGTGCTCCCCACGACACAGCAACAGTGTCAGACATCTTTGATGGGCCTTTCTACTCTCTGTGGGATGTGCATGCGTGAGTGTGAGCTTGCTGGGCCATGTGGTGGGGGATGTAGAGCTGTGACTACGACTCCCATCATGCTATTGCCTCCACCCCCTTCCCAGCATGCCCATGCTTCCTTCCTTTTGACTCTGCTTCCCTGTGGGGTGGGCTGGCTGTGCTGACAGGATGGCTGGGAGTGTTGTCCTGGCAGTTGTTTGGCTAAGAGTCCCAAGAGTGTCCCTGTGCTTCACACAACATAACCCAGGGTGGTGGTGCTTTGTGGGATCTTGTGTTAGGATGGAGGGCATTGCATTCTACCAGGTGGGTACTGTGGAGTTTGTGTTGGGGGGGTGAGGGGAGGTGCTGGTGACTATGGTCAGTGCTGCAAGTCCCCCTTCCCACCCAGCCAGCCGGATATCCCACCATGGAACGTGCTTGCATTGCAGGGAGTGTAAGTTGTCTCTCAGGATGTCAGTCAGTGGTGTCCTGCTGTTTGTTGGTGCACAGTTGGCAGCAGGGCCTTGTGCTCCCCACAGCAGTAGCCAGTGTCAGCCATCTTGTGAGTCCTTCTCCACTCCCTGTGATGTGAGCATGGTTCAGGGTGGTGTTGATGGGACAGTTGTGGGGGGGCAATATGTGTGACTGCGACTCCCATGATGCTATTGGCTACACTGACTTGGCCAGCATACACAGAATTCCTTCCTTTGAGTGGTCTTCACTGTGTGTTGGTGTTGTTGTGGTGGCTACATGTGTGGATGTGTGTGTTAGTTCTATTTGTGCCACTGCCTAGCTGTAGTTGTGGTTGTGTTTGTACATGTGTTGGCACAGTTGGATGTGACTTTTTTGATGGCATGTGTTGTGTTTATCTGACTGACATACACATTTTGGGATGATTCTGTTCTAGTTGCTGTGTAATTGCTATGAGTGCATGGTTTGACTCTCCCCTTGACAGTGATGTGTGTGTTTTGTGGCAGTTTATTGTGTACATTTGTTGTGTACTCACCAGGCTCTGGGATGTCCTCTAGTCCATATACGCTCACTGGCGGAAGGATGGCCCGCACCTTCTCCTCCCAGGGCCTGAGGTATACTGGCTTGGCAGGAGGGCCACTGCCGGTGTATTGGCTCAGGTGGTAGTCTTTCTTGAGCAGCTCCCGGACCCTCCTGCGCACGTCATACCACCTGTTCTGGATGTCGGTCTTTGTGCGCCGACATGGTGATTGGGCGTTCACCCTGTTGATGATCCTCTCCCACATCTTGGTTTTCTGCGACATGGGGGTCTGTTGGACCAGAGTGCCAAACAGCTGTGGCTCCACCCTGAGGATCTCGTCTACCATGACTTCCAATTCACTATCTAGGAACTTGGGATTCTTCTTGGGGGGCATGGTGATGGGTGGTGATAGTGGGTGCTGTGTGTGTTGGTGTGCAGGTGAGGGTGTGTGGGTGTGTGTTGTGCTGGGTGTATGTGAGGTAGGTATTTGTTGGTGTGCTGCTGGTGTGTGGCTTGTGTGAGGGATGAGCTGTGGGTGTGTGGTTGCTTTCTCTTGGGTGCTGGCAGTGGAATGGCATTTGCAAAGGCTCATGGTAGTGATTTGTGTCCTTTATATAGGTGGAGTTGTTGGTGTGTCTTTGTTCTCTGTCCCCACCCCCCCAGTATTTATTGGCTTGGTAATTGCTTGTTTGGCCTTTTTTGGTTGATTTTTCCTTTGTGCTGTTTGTGTATGTTGGAAACGTTCTTGTGACCGAGTCGGACCGTGCATTGGTCTCGTACGGTGTTTTCCGTTTCGTTCACGCTGTGTTTGTGCAGTTTTGTATGCTGCGTACGCGTCGGTCGCGGTGTATTGTGTTGCTTCGGCTCGGTTTTGTATGCGTGTCGGTCGTACGGCTTGTCCTCCGTCCGACTCGGTCGGGTTTTCGCGCCTTGCATCGTACTTTGCGGGTTGGAGTTGGCGGGTACGATTCGGTCGGATTTGTTCCGGGTGCGTGTCGGTCGGTTGGATTCGCGTGTTTTTCCGGCCGGATTGCTATTTTCCGAGCGG
>CAWUFW010030373.1:0-17354 GCA_963921515.1 Calotriton arnoldi
GAGCTGGCCCTGAGGGGTGGCGGTCCTCAGGGCCATCGAGGGCTCCAGGAGGGGAGCGCGCAGCCCCCTCCCAACATTTAACATAGCCCCAGGGAGGTGGTGGTCCCCGGGGCTTGGGGGGCTCGTGAGGCCCCCCTCATTAATGAAGGAAGCCCCGGGGAGGTGATGGTCCCTGGGGCTTGGGGGGCCCACGGAGGCCCCCTCACTAATGAAAGAAGCCCCGGGGAGATGGTGGTCCCCGGGGCATTGTGGGGGGGTTAGGACCCCCCCCACGCATTTATTTAACAAGCCCTGAGGAGGTGGCGGTCCCTGGGGCTGCGAGGCGGCTGCATGCCCGCATACAATTAACTAAACCCCGGGGAGGTGGCGGTCCCCAGGGCTGCGGGGGCCCGTGAGGCCCCCCTCATTAATGAAGGAAGCCCCTGGGAGGTGAAGGACCCCGGGGCTTGGGGGGGACCACGAGGCCCCCCCACCCAAAATAATTAAAAGCCCCGGGGAGGTGGCGGTCCCCGGGGCTGCAGGGGGGCCGCATGCCCCCTGCAAATAATTATATAAGCCCCGGGGAGGTGGCAGTCCCCGGGGCTACCCATGGGCCCCCGCTAAATATTTCGGCATTGCCCCTGGGACCTGGCCCATCCGGGGGCTATTACAAAACAAAACGCGAGAGCCCGCCCTTCATTTAAAAAAAATTTTCACCGGATTCACGCTCCCAGTGCGAAGTTGCCCGATTTAAAAAAAAACAATGCTTTTTTTGGCCCTGGGGGTTTTTGTGGGACCCCCTGACAACGCCTAGGGGGTCAGGGTGTTTCTAACCTGCCCCTTTTTCTTGTTTTTCACCTTTTTTTCAATTGATTTCTTGTGACTTGGTTACCGAGTCACAAGATGGCTGCCAACACTTCCTGGTTTGGAGTGTTGGCAGCCAATCAGAAGTCAGCTCGTGTTTGGGAGAAGTCGCGACTCCTCCTCAGTGCTCAGATATATACATTTTTATTTCTTGAATTTCTCTGTACCTACTGAACGGATTTGCACCATTTAAAAAAAGGGCGCTTTCTGAACCAAGAGCTACCTTTTTGCCAAATTTGGTGTAATTCCGTTCAGCAGTTCGGGCTGTAGCCGTGTCTAAAGTTTCCAATGGAAATTAACATGGGGAAAACGCATTTTTGGACCCCCCCTTTTTTCTCGGCCCCCGCATGACGAATCACCTTGAAACTTTCAAGACAGGAGATGACCGGAGCGGGCCATTAGTTTTTAAACTTTCGCGAAGATTCGTCAAATGGCGTTAAAGATATTGGCAAAAGAAAAAAAGCTTTTTGAATAGAAACAAGGTCCTAACTATAACTACCTACTGGTGGCTACCAGTAGGTAATATATATATACATATATATATATATATTATCTACTGGCGGTCGCCAGTAGATAGTTATAGTTAGGACCTATTTTCCATAGGAAATCCGCGACATTCTATTTGAAATAACTCTTGCGTCGGTTGACGAATCTTCGTGAAATTTTCAAACTGTATGGCCCGCTCCGGTCCGCTCCTACCCTGAAAGTCTCAGGGTGATTCGTCAAGTGGGGGCCGAGAAAAAGGGGGTCCCAAAACGTGTTTTCCCCATTCATTTTCCCATAGGAAACTTTAGACACAGCTACAGCCCGAACTGCTGAACGGAATTACACCAAATTTGGCAAAGAGGTAGTTCTTGGTTCAGAAAGAACCCTTTTGTTAAATGGTGTAAATCCGTTCAGTAGTTGCGGAGAAATTAAAAATAAGAGTCAAAAAGTCAATTTCCCATAGGAAACTTTATGCAAGGCTACAGCCCGAACTGCTGAACGGAATTACACCAAATTTAGCAAAGAGGTAGTTCTTGGTTCAAAAAGAACCCTTTTTGTTAAATGGTGTAAATCCGTTCAGTAGTTGCTGAGAAAATCAAAAGTAAAAACACATATATATCTGGGCGGAGCCTAACCACACATGTCATCGTGAGATCTGATTGTCTGTCAGCACTTCATCCTGGAATTGCTGGCAGCCATCTTGGGACCAATATAAATGATAGTACCCCATTGAAATGCATTGTAGTGAATCGAAGATTTTGAGGATTACCAAAAGGAGAACTATAAAGGGTGATAACAGACTTTAGTTACATTAGAATTCATTTGTTGATGGTACCATACTAATTTCAGGAATTGTGGTGTGTTCTAAGGTGATTTTACCCTGTGAAAAACCTTCTGCTGGGATATCATGAATCATGTTTGAGAGAAAACTATTTTCACATGCTTGTCCCATACAGTTTTGGAAGGTGCCCCAGAAGCTAAAATGAGAGCATATTTTCTGTAAATTCACATTATCTTTCTCAGTCATGTGAGAATGAAGTCTGACATTCTCAGTAAAACATGTACATCCAACAAGGGCAGAGACTGTCAGTTGATTCCTTTGTGTTCTACTGCAGCTTCCCAGAGTGTTCTAAAGAACAACTAGAGTGCTAACAGCCTTACTTATGACAAAAGTATGGCACACCTGAAGCCGTCTTGATTGGAATAAACTGGTAAAACTTAAAACATTTAATTTAAAAAGGAACAAAATGATGGGGTTCATCTTGTCATAGAAATTATGGTTAGTGCTCTGGAAAGAAAAATTAGGACATGTTTCAAGTGTGATCTCAAATATCTTCCTGTTATATTTCAACAGGAGCAGCCTGTCAGTTGATGCCTTTGTGTTCTACTGCAGCTTCCCAGAGTGTTCTAAAGAACAACTAGAGTGCTAACAGTCTTACTTATGACAAAAGTATGGCACACCTGAAGCCATCTTGATTGGAATAAACTGGTAACACTTAAAACATTTAATTTAAAAAGGAACAAAATGGTGGGGTTCATTTTGTCATAGAAATTATGGTAAGTGCTGTAGAAAGAAAAATTAGGACATGTTTCAAGTGTGATCTCAAATATCTTCCTGTTATATTTCAACAGGAGCAGCCTGTCAGTTGATGCCTTTGTGTTCTACTGCAGCTTCCCAGAGTGTTCTAAAGAACAACTAGAGCGCTAACAGTCTTACTTATGACAAAAGTATGGCACACCTGAAGCCATCTTGATTGGAATAAACTGGTAACACTTAAAACATTTAATTTAAAAAGGAACAAAATGAGGGGGTTCATTTTGCCATAGAAATGATGGTTAGTGCTGTAGAAAGAAAAATTAGGACATGTTTTAAGTGAGATCTCAAATATCTTCCTGTTATATTTCAACAGGAGCAGCCTGTCAGTTGATGCCTTTGTGTTCTACTGCAGCTTCCCAGAGTGTTCTAAAGAACAACTAGAGTGCTAACAGCCTTACTTATGACAAAAGTATGGCACACCTGAAGCCATCTTGATTGGAATAAACTGGTAACACAAAACATTTAATTTAAAAAGGAACAAAATGAGGGGTTCATTTTGCCATAGAAATTATGGTTAGTGCTGCAAAAAGAAAATTTAGTGCATGTTTTAAGTGAGATCTCAAATCCTCTTCTATTTCATTAGAAAATTCTGACATGCAGACTGAAACAATCACTTTCAATACCAGCAGTAGACTTCCAGTTAACTCCTTGGTGAGCAGTAGCTTTACTACAGTGATCTAATGAACAACTAGAGTAATAACATTCTGAATTTATGGCAAATGTGTGACACATCTGAATGCCTTCTTGATGGAATCAAAGTAAAAAACTGAAAGCATTTCCTACTGAGGAGACTGCAGTAAATGAGGAAATTAGGAAACTTCATAACAAAGAAGTCTTCCAAGATGGCCACCAGTGAAAAAAGAGCCCAAATGTAGCACAAATATTACCCAGATGTAGCCCACATATAGCCCAATGACAAAAGTGTGCAAAACACTTTTTATTTTTAGTTTTTTTGCAGTTTTATGTAGTGCAGACTGGTCAGGTATTGGAGCGTTGCATCTTAAAACATGACCCCCCTACACTACAAAAACACCACTGCACTACCCTAAACCCTAAAACACTACCCCAACACCACTGCACTAACCTAAATCCTAAAACACTACCCCCAGCACGACCCCCTACACTACCCAAACACCACTGCACTACCCTAAAACATGACCCCCTACACTACACAAAAACCACTGCACTACCCTAAACCCTAAAACACTACCCCCAGCACGACCCCCTACACTACACAAGCACCACTGCACTACCCTAAACCCTAAAATACTGCCCCCAGCACGACCCCCTACACTACACAAACACCACTGACCTACCTTAAACCCTAAAACACTACCCCCAGCACGACCCCCTACACTACCCAAACACCACTGCACTAACCTAAATCCTAAAACACTACCCCCAGCACGACCCCCTACACTACCCAAACACCACTGCACTATCCTAAAACATGACCCCCTACACTACACAAACACCACTGCACTACCCTAAACCCTAAAACACTACCCCCAGCACGACCCCCTACACTACACAAGCACCACTGCACTACCCTAAACCCTAAAACACTACCCCCAGCACGACCCCCTACACTGCCCGAACACCACTGCACTGCACTGCCCTAAACCCTGAAACACCAGCCCCTGCACGACCCCCTACACTGCCCGAACACCACTGCACTGCCCTAAACCCTGAAACACATACCCTAGCACGACCCCCTACACTGCCCGAACACCACTGCACTGCCCTAAACCCTGAAACACCACCCCCTTCACGACCCCCTACACTGCCCGAACACCACTGCACTGCCCTAAACCCTGAAACACCACCCCCAGCATGATCCCTACACTGCCCGAACACCACTGCACTGCCCTAAACCCTGAAACACTACCCCCAGCAAGACCACCTACACTGCCCGAACACCACTGCACTGCCCTAAACCCTGAAACATCACCCCCAGCAAGACCCCCTACACTGCCCAAACACCACTGCCCTAAACCCTGAAACACCACCCCCAGCACGACCCCCCACACTGCCCGAACACCACTGCACTGCCCTAAACCCTGAAACACCGCCCCAGCACGACCCCCTACACTGCCCGAACACCACTGCACTGCCCTAAACCCTGAAACACCACCCCCTGCATGACCCCCTACACTGCCCGAACACTACTGCACTGCCCTAAACCCTGAAACACCATCCCCAGCACGACCCCCTACACTGCACGAACACCACTGCACTGCCCTAAACCCTGAAACACTACCCCCAGCAAGACCCCTTACACTGCCCGAACACCACTGCACTGCCCTAAACCCTGAAACACCACCCCCAGCAAGACCCCCTACACTGCCCGAACACCACTGCCCTAAACCCTGAAACACCACCCCCAGCAAGACCCCCTACACTGCCCGAACACCACTGCCCTAAATCCTGAAACACCACCCCCAGCAAGACCCCCTACACTGCCCGAACACCACTGCACTGCCCTAAACCCTGAAACACCAGCCCCAGCACGACCCCTACACTGCCCGAACACCACTGCACTGCCCTAAACCCTGAAACACCACCCCTGCACGACCCCCTACACTGCCCGAACACCACTGCACTGCCCTAAACCCTGAAACACCACCCCCAGCACGACCCCCTACACTGCCCGAACACCACTGCACTGCCCTAAACCCTGAAACACCACCCCCTGCACGATCCCCTACACTGCCCGAACACTACTGCACTGCCCTAAACACTGAAACACCACCCCCAGCACGACCCCTACACTGCACGAACACCACTGCACTGCCCTAAACCCCGAAACACAACCCCCAGCAAGACCCCCTACACTGCCCGAACACCATTGCCCTAAACCCTGAAACACCACCCCCAGCAAGACCCCCTACATTGCCCGTACACCACTGCACTGCCCTAAACCCTGAAACATCACCCCCAGCATGACCCCCTACACTGCCCGAACTCCACTGCACTGCCCTAAACCCTGAAACACCACCCCCAGCACGACCCCCTACACTGCCCGAACAACACTGCACTGCCCTAAACCATGAAACACCAGCCCCAGCACGACCCCCTACACTGCCCGAACACCACTGCACTGCCCTAAACCCTGAAACACCAGCCCCAGCACAACCCCGTACACTGCCCGAACACCACTGCACTGCCCTAAACCCTGAAACACCAGCCCCAGCACGACCGCCTACACTGCCCGAAAACCACTGCACTGCCCTAAACCCTGAAACACCAGACCCAGCAAGGCCCCCTACACTGCCTGAACACCACTGCACTACCCTAAACCCTCAAACACCAGCCCCAGCACGACCCCCTACACTGCCCGAACACCACTGCACTAAAGCCTGAAACACCACCCCCAGCAAGACCACCTACACTGGCCGAACACCACTGCACTGCCCTAAACCCTGAAACACCACCCCCTGCATGACCCCCTACACTGCCCAAACACCACTGCACTGCCCTAAACCCTGAAACACCACCCCCTGCACGACCCCCTACACTGCCCGAACACCACTGCACTGCCCTAAACCCTGAAACACCACCCCTCAGCACGACACCCTACACTGACCGAACACCACTGCACTGCCCTAAACCCTGAAACACCACCCCCAGCACGACCCCCTACACTGCCCGAACACCACTGCACTGCCCTAAACCCTGAAACACCACCCCCTGCACGACCTCCTACACTGCCGGAACACCACTGCACTGCCCTAAACCCTGAAACACCACCCCCAGCACGACCCCCTACACTGCCCAAACACCACTGCACTGCCCTAAACCCTGAAACATCAACCCCAGCAAGACCCCCTACACTGCCTGAACACCACTGCCCTAAACCCTGAAACACCACCCCCTGCACTGCACGAACACCACTGCACTGCCCTAAACCCTGAAACACCACCTCCAGCAAAACCCCCTACACTGAACACCATTGCTCTGCCCTAAATCCTGAAACACTAGCCCCAGCATGACCCCCTACACTGCCCAAACACCACTGCACTGCCCTAAACCCTGAAACACCACCCCCAGCACGACCCCCTACACTGCCCAAACACCACTGCACTGCCCTAAACCCTGAAACACCAGCAAGACCCCCTACACTGCCCGAACACCACTGCACTGCCCTAGACTCTGAAACAACAGCCCCAGCAAGACCCCCTACACTGCCCGAACACCACTGCACTGCCCTAAACCCTGAAACACCAGCCCCAGCACGACCCCCTACACTGCCCAAACACCACTGTACTGCCCTAAACCCTGAAACACCAGCCCCAGCACGACCCCCTGCACTGCCCGAACACCACTGCACTGCCCTAAACCCTGAAACACCACCCCCTGCACGGCCCCCTACACGGCCCGAACACCACTGCCCGGCCCTAAACCCTGAAACACCACCCCTGCAGCGCCCCCTACACTGCCCGAACACCACTGCACTGCCCTAAACCCTGAAACACCACCCCCTGCACCGCCCCCTACACTGCCCGAACACCACTGCACTGCCCTAAACCCTGAAACACCACCCCCAGCACGACCCCTTTACTGCTCGAACACCACTGCACTGCCCCAAACCCTGAAACACCACCCCCAGCACGACCCCCTACTCTGCCCGAACACCACTGCCCTAAACCCTGAAACACCACCCCCTGCACGACCCCCTACACTGCCCGAACACCACTGCACTGCCCTAAACCCTGAAACACCACCCCCTACACTTCCCGAACACCACTGCACTGCCCTAAACCCTGAAACACCACCCCCAGCACGACCCCCTACACTGCCCGAACACCACTGCACTGCCCTAAACCCTAAAACACCACCCCCAGCATTACCCCCTACACTGCCCAAACACCACTGTACTGCCCTAAACCCTAGAACACTTCCCCAGCACGACCCCCTACACTACCCGAACACCACTGCACTACCCTAAACCCTAAAATACTACCCCCAGCACAACCCCCTACACTACCTGAACACGACTGCACTGCCCTAAACCCTCAAACACTCCCCCCAGCACGACCCCCTACACTACCCGAACACCACTGCACTGCCCTAAACCCTAAAACACTCCCCTCAGCACGACCCCCTACACTACCCGAACACCACTGCACTGCCCTAAACCCTAAAACTCTCCCCCCAGCACGACCCCCTACACTACCCAAACACCACTGCACTGCCCTAAACCACAACTAGAGTGCTAACAGCCTTACTTATGACAAAAGTATGGCACACCTGAAGCCATCTTGATTGGAATAAACTGGTAACACTTAAAACATTTAATTTAAAAAGGAACAAAATGAGGGGGTTCATTTTGCCATAGAAATGATGGTTAGTGCTGTAGAAAGAAAAATTAGGACATGTTTCAAGTGTGATCTCAAATATCTTCCTGTTATATTTCAACAGGAGCAGCCTGCCAGTTGATGCCTTTGTGTTCTACTGCAGCTTCCCAGATTGTTCTAAAGAACAACTAGAGCGCTAACAGCCTTACTTATGACAAAAGTATGGCACACCGGAAGCCATCTTGATTGGAATAAACCGTTAATACTTAAAACATTTAATTTAAAAAGGAACAAAATGAGGGGTTCTTTTTTAAATAGAAATTATGGTTAGTGCTGCAGAAAGAAAAATGAGGGCATGTTTTAAATGAGATCTCAAATCCTCTTCTATTTCATTAGAAAATTCTGACATGCAGACTGAAACAATCACTTTCAATACCAGCAGCAGACTTCCAGTTAACTCCCTGGTGAGCAGTAGCTTTAGTACAGTGATCTAATGAGCAACTAGAGTGCTAACATTCTGAATTTATGGCAAATGTGAGACACATCTGAATGCCTTCTTGATGGAATCAAAGTAAAAAACTGAAAGCATTTCCTACTGAGGAGACTGCAGTAAATGAGGAAATTAGGAAACTTCATAACAAAGAAGTCTTCCAAGATGGCCACCAGAGAAAAAAGAGCCCAAATGTAGCACAAATATTACCCAGATGTAGCCCACATATAGCCCAATGACAAAAGTGTGCAAAACACTTTTTATTTTTAGTATTTTTGCAGTTTTATGTAGTGCAGACTGGTCAGGTATTGGAGCGTTGCATCTTAAAACATGACCCCCTACACTACAAAAACACTACTGCACTACTCTAAACCCTAAAACACTACCCCAGCACGACTCCCTACACTACACAAGCACCACTGCACTATCCTAAACCCTAAAACACTACCCCCAGCATGACCCCTTACACTACACAAACACCACTGCACTACCCTAAACCCTAAAACACTACCCCCAGCACGATCCCCTACACTACCCAAACACCACTGCACTGCCCTAAACCCTGAAACACCACCCCCAGCACGGCCCCCTACACTGCCCAAACACCACTGCACTGCCCTAAACCCTGAAACACTATCCCCAGCAAGACCCCCTACACTGCCCAAACACCACTCCACTGCCCTAAACCCTGAAACATCACCCCCAGCAAGACCCCCTACACTGCCCGAACACCACTGCCCTAAACCCTGAAACACCACCCCCAGCACGACCCCCTACACTGCCCGAACACCACTGCACTGCCCTAAACCCTGAAACACCACCCCCAGCACGACCCCCTACACTGCACGAACACCACTGCTCTGCCCAAAACCCTGAAACACCAGCCCCCGCACGACCCCCTACACTGCCCGAACACCACTGCACTGCCCTAAACCCTGAAACACCAGCCCCAGCACGACCCCCTACACTGCCCGAACACCACTGCACTACCCTAAACCCAGAAACACCACCCCAAGCACGACCCCCTACACTGCCTGAGCACCACTGCACTGCCCTAAACCCTGAAACACCAGCCCCAGCACAACCCCCTACACTGCCTGAACACTACTGCACTGCCCTAAACCCTGAAACACCACCCCGTGCACGACCCCCTACACTGCCGAACACCACTGCACTGCCCTAAACCCTGAAACACCACCCCGTGCACGACCCCCTACACTGCCGAACACCACTGCACTGCCCTAAACCCTGAAACACGACCCCCTTCACGACCCCCTACACTGCCCGAACACCACTGCACTGCCCTAAACCATGAAACACCACCCCCAGCACAGCCCCCTACACTGCCCAAACACCACTGCACTGCCCTAAACCCTGAAACACTATCCCCAGCAAGACCCCCTACACTGCCCAAACACCACTCCACTGCCCTAAACCCTGAAACATCACCCCCAGCAAGACCCCCTACACTGCCCGAACACCACTGCCCTAAACCCTGAAACACCACGCCCAGCACGACCCCCTACACTGCCCGAACACCACTGCACTGCCCTAAACCCTGAAACACCACCCCCAGCACGACCCCCTACACTGCCCGAACACCACTGCTCTGCCCAAAACCCTGAAACACAAGCCCCAGCACGACCCCCTACACTGCCCGAACACCACTGCACTGCCCTAAACCCTGAAACACCACCCCCAGCACGACCCCCTACACTGCCCGAACACCACTGCACTGCCCTAAACCCTGAAACACCACCCCCAGCACGACCCCCTACACTGCCCGAACACCACTGCTCTGCCCAAAACCCTGAAACACAAGCCCCAGCACGACCCCCTTCACTGCCCGAACACCACTGCACTCCCCTAAACCCATAAACACCACCCCCAGCATGACCCCCTACACTGCCTGAGCACCACTGCACTGCCCTAAACCCTGAAACACCAGCCCCAGCATGACCCCCTACAATGCCCGAACACCACTGCACTGCCCTAAACCCTGAAACACCAGCCCCAGCATGACCACCTACACTGCACGAACACCACTGCACTGCCCTAAACCCTGAAACACCAGCCCCAGCATGACCCCTACACTGCCCGAACACCACTGCACTGCCCTAAACCGTGAAACACTAGCCCCAGCACGACCCCCTACACTGCCAGAACACCATTGCACTGCCCTAAACCCTGAAACACCAGCCCCAGCACAACCCCCTCACTGCCCGAACACCACTGCACTGCCCTAAACCCTAAAACACCACCCCGTGCACGACCCCCTACACTGCCCGAACACCATTGCACTGCCCTAAACCCTGAAACACCACCCCCAGCACGACACCCTACACTGCTTGAACACCACTGCACTGCCCTAAACCCTGAAACATCACCCCCAGCAAGACCCCCTACTATGCCCGAACACCACTGCCCTAATCCCTGAAACACCACCCCCAGCAAGACCCCCTACACTGCCCGAATACCACTGCACTGCCCTAAACCCTGAAACACCAGCCCCAGCACGACCCCCTACATTGCCCGAACACCACTGCACTTCCCTAAACCCAGAAACACCACCCCCTGCATGACCCACTACACTGCCCGAACACCACTGCACTGCCCTAAACCCTGAAACACCATTCCCCCTGCACGACCCCCTACTCTGCCCGAACACTACTGCACTGGCCTAAACCCTGAAACACCATCCCCAGCATGACCCCCTACACTGCACGAACACCCCTGCACTGCCCTAAACCCTGAAACACTACCCCCAGCAAGACCCCCTACACTGCCCGAACACCACTGCCCTAAACCCTGAAACACCACCCCCAGCAAGACCCCCTACACTGCCCGAACACCACTGCACTGCCCTAAACCCTGAAACACCAGCCCCAGCACGACCCCTACATTGCCCGAACACCACTGCACTGCCCTAAACCCTGAAACACCACCCCCTGCATGACCCACTACACTGCCCGAACACCACTGCACTGCCCTAGACCCTGAAACACCACCCCCAGCACGACCCCCTACACTGCCCGAACACCACTGCCCTAAACCCTGAAACACCACCCCCAGCAAGACCCCCTACACTGCCCGAACAACACTGCAGTGCCCTAAACCCTAAAACACCACCCCCAGCACGACCCCCTACACTGCCCGAACACCACTGCTCTGCCCAAAACCCTGAAACACCAGCCCCAGCACGACCCCTACATTGCCCGAACACCACTGCACTGCCCTAAACCCTGAAACACCACCCCCTGCATGACCCACTACACTGCCCGAACACCACTGCACTGCCCTAGACCCTGAAACACCACCCCCAGCACGACCCCCTACACTGCCCGAACACCACTGCCCTAAACCCTGAAACACCACCCCCAGCAAAACCCCTACACTGCCCGAACAACACTGCAGTGCCCTAAACCCTAAAACACCACCCCCAGCATGACCCCCTACACTGCCCGAACACCACTGCTCTGCCCAAAACCCTGAAACACCAGCCCCAGCACGACCCCCTACACTGCCCGAACACCACTGCACTGCCCTAATCCCTGAAACACCACCCCCAGCACGACCGCCTACACTGCCTGAAAACCACTGCACTGCCCTAAACCCTGAAACACCATGCCCAGCACGACCCCCTACACTGCCCGAACACCACTGCACTGCCCTAAACCCTGAAACACCACCCCCAGCACGACCCCCTACACTGCCCGAACACCACTGCTCTGCCCAAAACCCTGAAACACAAGCCCCAGCACGACCCCCTACACTGTCCGAACACCACTGCACTGCCCTAAACCCTGAAACACCAGCCCCAGCACGACCCCCTACACTGCCCGAACACCACTGCACTACCCTAAACCCATAAATACCACCCCCAGCACGACCCCCTACACTGCCTGAGCACCACTGCACTGCCCTAAACCCTGAAACACCAGCCCCAGCATGACCCCCTACACTGCCCGAACACCACTGCACTGCCCTAAACCCTGAAACACCAGCCCCAGCACGAACACCTACACTGCACGAAAACCACTGCACTGCCCTAAACCCTGAAACACCAGCCCCAGCATGACCCCCTACACTGCCCGAACACCACTGCACTGCCCTAAACCGTGAAACACCAGCCCCAGCACGACCCCCTACACTGCCCGAACACCACTGCACTACTCTAAACCCATAAATACCACCCCCAGCATGACCCCCTACACTGCCTGAGCACCACTGCACTGCCCTAAACCCTGAAACACCAGCCCCAGCATGACCCCTACACTGCACGAACACCACTGCACTGCCCTAAACCCTGAAACACCAGCCCCAGCATGACCCCCTACACTGCCCGAACACCACTGCACTGCCCTAAAACGTGAAACACTAGCCCCAGCACGACCCCTACACTGCCAGAACACCATTGCACTGCCCTAAACCCTGAAACACCAGCCCCAGCACAACCCCCTACACTGCCCGAACACCACTGCACTGCCCTAAACCCTGAAACACCACCCCCAGCACGACACCCTACACTGCTTGAACACCACTGCACTGCCCTAAACCCTGAAACATCACCCCCAGCAAGACCCCCTACACTGCCCGAACACCACTGCCCTAAACCCTGAAACACCACCCCCAGCAAGACCCCCTACACTGCCCGAACACCACTGCACTGCCCTAAACCCTGAAACACCAGCCCCAGCACGACCCCTACATTGCCCGAACACCACTGCACTGCCCTAAACCCTGAAACACCACCCCCTGCATGACCCACTACACTGCCCGAACACCACTGCACTGCCCTAAACCCTGAAACACCATTCACCCTGCATGACCCCCTACTCTGCCCGAACACTACTGCACTGGCCTAAACCCTGAAACACCATCCCCAGCATGACCCCCTACACTGCACGAACACCCCTGCACTGCCCTAAACCCTGAAACACTACCCCCAGCAAGACCCCTACACTGCCCGAACACCACTGCACTGCCCTAAACCCTGAAACATCACCCCCAGCAAGACCCCCTACACTGCCCGAACACCACTGCCCTAAACCCTGAAACACCACCCCAGCAAGACCCCCTACACTGCCCGAACACCACTGCACTGCCCTAAACCCTGAAACACCAGCCCCAGCATGACCCCTACATTGCCCGAACACCACTGCACTGCCCTAAACCCTGAAACACCACCCCCTGCATGACCCACTACACTGCCCGAACACCACTGCACTGCCCTAGACCCTGAAACACCACCCCCAGCACGACCCCCTACACTGCCCGAACACCATTGCACTGCCCTAAACCCTGAAACACCACCCCTGCACGACCCCCTACACTGCCCGAACACTACTGCACTGCCCTAAACCCTGAAACACCGCCCCCAGCATGACCCCCTACACTGCACGAACACTACTGCACTGCCCTAAACCTTGAAACACCAGCCCCAGCAAGACCCCCTACACTGCCCGAACACCACTGCACTGCCCTAAACCCTGAAACATCACCCCCAGCAAGACCCCCTACACTGCCCGAACACCACTGCCCTAAACCCTGAAACACCACCCCCAGCAAGACCCCCTACTCTGCCCGAACAACACTGCAGTGCCCTAAACCCTAAAACACCACCCCCAGCATGACCCCCTACACTGCCCGAACACCACTGCTCTGCCCAAAACCCTGAAACACCAGCCCCAGCACGACCCCCTACACTGCCCGAACACCACTGCACTGCCCTAAACCCTGAAACACCACTGTAGGAAAGTGGAATCTGACTATATGGTTGCCCCCACTTTTGTTATGGTGTTTTGCTGGTTTATGACTTAGTTGGACTGGGATCCTGCTATTCAGGGCCCCAGTCTATCTGCTTTCTCTGTAAAATGGTTTCCATGTGCCTTAGGCACATCTCTGATTGGAATCTGGAGTGCCCTTATAAGTCCCTAGTATATGGTATACTATGTACCAAGGGCATAGGTACCTCAGAGGCCTACCCGGGGCTGCAGCACGTATTGTGCCACCCCTGGACGGCCATCCAAACTGACACCACAGGTCTGCTACTGCAGCCTGGGTAAGGTGGTGCATGCACCCCTTACTGTGATATAGGTTACCTATATCACTAAATACATACACACATATAAACCTATAAGTCACTCCTAATGCAGGCCTTATCAATCCTAAAGGCAGAGTGCATGGTTCCTATGTGAGAGGGTGCCCCTGCACGAGCAGGGCCCCTCTGCAGCATTCGGAGACCATCTCTGATGCTGTTTGTAGTGCAGCCTGACCATATACTCTTAAGCGCATTATATCCTCGCGGTAAAATGCTAACTTTGGAATGGCTGCACCTAAACATGTCGTGTTTGGTGTCAAACATCTTGGAATACTACCCCCCGCCAATCCTGGTGGCGGGGGTAGCATTCCACCCTTCTAGAGGGAAAGACATGTTAACTCTGGCTTACCCGGTAACTTCTTTCTGAAGCCCTGGCATCACAAAATGGATGCTGCTGCCACAGACACAAGTCTGGCCTCCTGCTGCTGGACGAAACTCCGGCAGGGGAGGCCTGGACAATAGGTTTCCTGTTGCAGGGAGGTGTGACCACCTCCCCAGACAGGATAATGTGTATTGGGGCTGGGTAGGTGCACTCTTAGAGTGCTTTGAAGTCCTGCACTGGGGGAGCAAAAGGCTCCTCTGTGCATATGCCAGTTCAAACCAGCTCAGGGGCTACCTGCCCCTGCTCTGGCGTGAAACTGGACAAAGGGAAGTGGGTGTAGCCACCCCCTCCCTTGACCCTCCCATAGGTGGGGTCATAGAGTTAGTCCAACCCCTATTTTTAGAATAAAGGTAGGAACCCAGTCCTTAGGACTTTAGATTATACCTGGACGAAACTCTGACACTGAATCCTGGACCTTCGACGCTCTACGACAAGATTAGAGGACTGAAGAATCTCCCTTGGGGTCAAGGAGTGACTCCCCTGCTTGGCAGGCACCAAAGAAGCATCTGTCCGGTTCGCATTACTGAAGCTCCCGTCGGACGCCGAAGTCATCGCATCACCAGAGGTAGATTCTCAGACTTCCCCGAGGCTACCCTGAGTCCCCAGCAAAGCTGAGGCCTGTGGCTATCGTGGGTGACTTGAGACCGTGACCCCTGGACACCGAGCACATTTGCAAGTGCACCATCTTCTGGGTCTCCCAAGAAGTCGTGCTTTGGGCTTCGAGTAGCCCTAGCCTCCAGTACCGCCTGCACCGAAGATCACTGGCCCCCACTCCACGAGTGTTCTGCAAGCCAGCTCCACGTGCGGCATCACGAGGCTCCTTCGCGGTCGCTAGCCCGTTGGCTAGTAGCCCTTAACGAAGGCCAATCTTTTCCTTACTTGGCATCCTGGTTGCTCCAGGCCTGCCCTCACTTATCCTCGCTGGGTGAGTTCCACAGACCTTGCTGGTCTGCACCATCGACGATCTACATCTTACTCGAGACTTGCCGTTGCCAAGGCTTGTTGGGTCCAATCCGGTCGCCGACACCTCAGCACTCGACAGACATCGAGCACCAGCCCGAATCCTGCTCCTGGTTGCCGACAACGCCTCCTGGATTTCGTGACTGAAGAGTCAAGACGACCGTCAACGCACCTGAAGCGCTCGACATCGGTGGGCATCTGTCCATCGCCTTCCTGGTCACTGGCTAGTGACCCAGACTCTGTCCCCTCTGCTTTCAGGTTCACCAGAACTCCGATCCACTCTTGGATCCACCCGGACACTTTTCTCTTGGCCGCCAGCAGCACTTTGCAGCAGATCGCCATTCGAATCGACGACGAAACCCGACCCCGAAAGGCACCTATGCACCCGGCTTCCCTGGGTGAGGTAACACGAGTACTCCGGTGCTCCCATGGGTAGAGACTCTTCAAAGTCCTAGATCTCAAAGGGTTTTGTCCTAGTCCTCTTCTAAGTGTCCCTTTCCTCTATTTTCCTGATCCCGACTTTCTCCATAGAAGTTAACGGCGTATCGCGGTTGTGTATTTACACTGCACGCGTCTCCCGTGGGTCCCCTGTGTCACTACCTTGGGTGGTTCCTTGGGGTCCAAGCACTTCTAGAGGCTCTAGGCCTAGTGTCTAGTTCAGTCGTGGTTCGCATACCACTTTATTGGTATATGGTTTGGTACGCCCCTAGGGCCCAAACGTGTATTTGTGCTATTATTGTGATTTAAGATCTTATAACTTATGTACTTCGAACTCTAGCCTCATAAAGAGACTAGAGGGGTGTGTTTAGTAATAAATACATATATTTTGAATATATACCTGGTGTGGTGCTCTTTCATTTGGTCACTCAAGAGATTATAGACTGGTAAAACAAGCTGCTTTACATTCCTTCAAGACTTAGCCTGAAGGCTGCTCTCCATAGCTACCACTAGGATAGCTTTCAATAAGGTTGTCTTTAACCTACCTACCATAAGAGTCGATTTGGACTCTTGCAAGGTGCCCACTATAATTAGTGGACAGCATATGCCAGGCCAACTTCTCACATTGGTGTGCAGCGTGTGGGATTCCAGCTTGCTATTGTTTTACCAGATAATCTCAATTGAATTGATCAACTGAAAACCACTAAAGTTACCTAAGGTACATATAATTTAAGAGCAATAATAATGTAACTGAACGAAGC
>CAWUFW010030374.1:0-17352 GCA_963921515.1 Calotriton arnoldi
AATCTAGATTTGTTAACCTGGGCTATACAGCTACCAACCTAGCCAAAGCAGAAAAAAGAATCAGGAGAATACAAAGGGCTGATACCCTTAGAGACAGGGACACTCCTCGTGGTGCTAAACAACCGGTCAGGCTCGTTATTGACTACAATGGTTTGAACGAGGTACTTAGAAGGAGCCTTAACAGACATTGGAAACTGTTGTTAGCAGATGCATCCCTAGCCAACCACATCACCAAATATCCACAAGTCACCTACAGGAGAGGCAAGACATTGAGAATGAGACTTAGTCCTAGTGTCCCGTGAGCTCAGAACACATGTACATGGCTTACACAACACTCTACAGGTTTCCATAAGTGTGGTTCGTGTGGGGTATGCAGGTGGGCCTGGGATAAAAAGAAAGAGTTCAAGGGCCCTAACAACAAGAACTATATTATCAGATCTAATATCAACTGTAAAACTAAATATGTTGTGTACATCTTGGAATGTGCCTGCAAACGTCAATATGTGGGTAGTACCATCAGACCCCTCAAAGAGAGGATTGGGGAGCACGCAAGAGCTCTCAACCAGCTGGACCAAAGATACCCCATGGCGCTTCACTCGGTGGAGTGTCCCGCGCAGGGCCCGCACAAACATTTCACCTTCTATGGCATTGACACCATTGAATCCAGACCCAGGGGGCAACAGAGAACTCCGATTGAGGCGCACAGAAGCTACCTGGATTATGCGCTTAAGGTCAGTGGAACTGAGCCTCAACAGCGACCATGAGATGCAATATTTCTTAGGGGACTGACAGGGTATGTAATACAGAATGGTCCACGTGCCCTATATGATGTCCACTCCATGAATGTGTAATGGATCAACTCTAAACTAACATGGATTGTTTTGATGTTTCAGGTTCACCGATCTCTTTAATTTTATACCAGTTATATTGGCTGTGCATTGTTAACCATGTGTATGATTATAGAGTAGAGTTTTAGCAGTGTAATTGACTACTGATGTAACTATTCACATTTCAGGCTACTGTTGTGCTTAATATACTGTGCGTTTGATTTTCAATAACGGGGTAATTCCATCCTGCAGCGGGCACATCATGTGCAGGATGACGCATGCTGCCCAACTATAGATAACTCACTAATTTATGCATCCGTTACTGCATTACGGCGAGCATCTATGAGCAATACACACTGTCTATCCACCTCTCCATGTTTAACACGGAGTACATCCATTTTGGTGACAACCGAACTTGGTGGTCCGTTCTTGTAAGCCAATATAATTGATACACTACAGTTGTCTTTGCACATGTAACCTATGGTATAGATTTTGTAATGTCTGACATGAACCATTTGTTATACCATATTTGTCTTCGCAAATGTAACCGATGACAGAGATATTTAAGAGGTCTGACATGTACCTTATGCCTTTACGTATCATTTAAAATTTACACCCTCTCCGGGCTCCACGACATTTATTACACCTTTGCCCTGAATTACACAACGGGTGTTTCCTGCATGCATTTCCTTGGTCTCATTCTTTTCGAACACATGCATGTTTTGGAGGCTCATTTAATTTTATTGCACTTCAGTAGTTTTAATGTCCATAGTATGTTGTCACCCAAAAACTTTATTGTTCCATTTCACACTCGATCTGATGATCGAGCATCCCGACGCTTGGGTCAGCATTCTAGTGGCGGATAATATGACTATATGAGCACTTCCGGGTTGTCCGTCTGAACTTATCAGGTTCAGAACGACTCGCCGGAGCGCAGCGTGGATCAGCGTACTCGCTGAAGGTAAGGAGGTACAGGTTGGGCCCCCTCCTAGAGATCAACTATAAGTATTTGTTTGGGGAGTCTTACATAATCGTGGGACTGATAGATGTATTTGTCCTTTGGCAGGTCTCGGGGCTTATCTCGCCCGGTGTCTTGATTTTTGAAACACACTCGTTTCAGGTAATTTTCCATCTCGCAGTGTTTACAAGTGAACTCTTACTGGTGTAATCCTTTACTTTTGGTGTAGCCCCTTTTCCCGGTTTCATGATTTAGTTAAAATTGGGTCTTTTGATCTTTAATAGGCATACAAGACACATACCATATTTTGGATTGAGCCACAAAAATCTACATATATCATATGAATTGAGAATTTGAATCTTTGTGAGGTAAGGAGCTTACTGAAGGGGTATGACAGCATGGTGGCTGATTGTTGGTGGCTTAAACACATTGTTTATCTGTGATATTAATGGGATTTATTATCCCGATAGATTGGTGATTTACTTTCTTTTGGAACACGAGACGCATGTTTTGGAAAGACCTAGCCGGGTCGGAATTATAACCGGATACTAGGTGAGATGCTGCCATTTGGCACCCTAATCTAAATAGTCGATCTGATTAGAGTTCTCCGCTTATACTACTGTAGATTGATTCAGTTTATTTACTGGCATTACAGGCGTATGACTGCACAACTTGGATAGCCATACAGGTAGGCTCCCTTCTTGGGTGTGTTCCTAGTCGATCACTTTAAACATAAGATGTGCGTGCTTGCACCACTGCACTCACCTAACAATACGTCCCACCCGTGGGGAGTCTCATTTCACCTCTCCCTCGTATGTCACCATATCCTCTGTTTTTGACTTACATCTTCAGACACTCAGTATATCATACCACGTCCTGTTTTTTTAACTTGGCCTCGACGTCCATTCACCAATCACTTTCCCCACACCCCTGTGGTTACTTCATGTTTAGTTCCCACTTTCTTCCAAATAAGATCTCCAACCCTGGTGGAAGATCTATCACTTAGCACCCTGAAGCTGTGGTGCGACACCTCTGGGTCACACGGTTTCACAGTGTGCACCAATTGTGATATGCTTTACGATATACACTCATATGTTATGAATCCTGTTTCTGTGAATTCCAGCCCTGAAGAAGTCTAGGGTTTACACCCCAAAGACAAAACAGGTGTTGGCTGGACTTTGTGTTGTTTCCGGAATAAAAAGGGAACAAAAGAACATTTGCATTGAGACTAGACTTTTTTGGGCTTTCTTCTTTGGATCAGATTTTCCAAATCCACACAAACTCGTGTGCAGAGGATCTGACTGCTATGCCAAGAAAGTCCTTGGGAGGTCGTACCCCATATGAAATCCTGTTTGGGTCAACAATGTTGGTACCTGATCTCGATTGTGCCAGCACAATGGCGGATGCACAACCATTTGAACTGAATGACTGTTTGGCTGTTTTACAGGAACTCAATGAATTCCGAGCGTTACAAAGCAACGTGCAAGTCAAACGCACCGCCGCTGGGGAAGTGAAACCAGTACCGGCAAGACCTGCCTGGGTCCCGAAGATTGGGGACCTGGTCAGGGAAAAGATCGTGGACAGAAGAGAGTTTGGGCCATCATACAGAACAGCTGTACCTGTCCTAGCGGTAGTAGGAACAAGAACAGTGCTACTGCCGCCTCTAGCTGGTAAAAAAGAAAAAAGATTCATCTCCACTGATCTGATCAAACCGCATCATGTTGCCGATTCTCAACAGCAGGGCTTGTGGGGTCCTGAGTAGCTGCAGACCTCCTCTAGCTACTATTTAGGAAGTTCAGATGGAAAGACTAATATCCTTTCAAGACTCCACTGCACAAAGTGAAGGAGTAGCGAATAATGGAGCACAAATCACGGCAATTGAAATTGAAACACATCAAGAAGAAGAAACAATGCAAGTTGCAATTCAGCCAAACAATGATGTCTACATTAATGTGCCTTCAAACGACACATCTGCCAGTTCTACAAAACCTGCGGAGCTACAAAAGATAGATCGTACTGCGTCTGGCTACTTCATCAACTTCGATGACTTTTCTACAGATCCAAGTGAACCTGATCAAACGCCACCCATTTCAAAGAGAGAGAAATTTCTACAATTCTATCTTTTCCTCAAAAAGACTTACTTGGTGCCACCTTGGTTGAACATTTGCTTTGCGATAGGGGTAGTATATCTATTAATTTGGATAGGCACAGTGACTGTCTTTTTCTGCTTCTGAATGGACATTATCGACCAGAACACTCTGCAGTTCAATCAGTGAACTTGATCCTGAAACCACATACGTCATCACACCGTGAACAAAAAGACTTGTCTCTGGTGAACATTACAGCAATTCCAATACCGGATGGTATAGTTTGGGATAAAGTTTCTTATGATGTATATGGCCCCACTAAACATTTAAAAATTCCACATTTGTTTAAAATTTCTTTGAATGATTTCTTACCCCCAGTACACTCTCTGATGATTGGGACATTGAGACTGTAAATACTATGCTCACAGATTTAGAAAAGTCTGATGCATTTTCTTACAGGGAATTGTATGAAGATACAACTGATTACGATACCATGTTTTGTTACCAGCTATATGGTCATCACTTTTTGCATAGGGCAAGTGTACCACGCACTGTTAACACTTACCATCAATGGGAACATTGCCCAACACCGCCAAAAGGTAGTTCTGCCACATTCACACAGAAATTTGCATATTTTTTCGGGCTCAATACATCAGACCCTAAATCGTTTTATTACAAACTTGCAGACACTACTGCAACAGCGAAGGAAATTATGCTGACCAATACTAAGCTGATATATTCAGCACCTTTCATCTCCCAACTGTCTATACAGGGTTTCGACTACTGGAGAGACACCATAGACACAAAATCCATCTGGGGGACAAGAGAGTGGCAGGTTCAGGGAATTGAGGCTTTATTTAGAGCTTGCCTCATACCATTACAGATGATTTTCCTGAACAGAACAGTGCAACAGACTACCTGTTATGGGTTTGCAAAAATCAAGGACCTGAAAACACCGAGCATCCCTTCACCCACGCCTATTAAAGGCATCTCAAATAACACATGGTACATACAATTCATCATCTCCCAACTGGAAGGGTTGGTTGGTTTGGCCTGTTGACACAAATATGTGTAACTCAAGATTCAAGGGTACCACCGAAGGGTTTAGTGTCCATGGGCCCGACCCACGCTATGTACACTTAGACGACCCAGGGGTAGTGACTTACTATAGTGTCGGGAAGTTGTGCCTACATTGGCTAAAAACCTCGACACTATCACAGGTGAAACAACACTTGTCTCTTCTGTCAGACAACATGGATCTTAGGGATTTCTTGTTAGGTCCCAAGAAACCACGTAGGAAACGCTTCTTCTACGCCATCTATAATGAGGTTTGGAAAGTCTCCCAACAGGAAGCCACGGAGAGACTTTGTGAGATAGATAGAATTAACCTAGAAAAGGCCTTAGCTGTTTTAGACAACGGCATGACCACACTCTCGTCTCGTATTTTTTCACTGGGCAACATTGTGTCCTCAGCTATCGATATAATGGAACAAGGTTTGTCTATTCTACAACATGGGCAAACACAGCTACGTGCTATTATGCTTCTAAGCTGGACGCTTCAATCATTGCTTTCTGGCCACGTTCCATGGCGATACATAAAAGACACAAATCTGTTTTCGGCTTACAATCTGACCGACAGACAATTGAACATGGCACTTAGAGATGCGAAGTACACCATGCTGCTCATTGAAAAATTAGAGAAATTACCTTTTACTGTAGCAGAGTCACCATCTACAGAATGGTTAATCCATGGCTACATCACACTGCCAATCACGACATTCCAATTTCAGTACTGCCTAAAATATTACCCAGTAGCAGTTATGAAGCGTTGGGCGGAGGGTACATACGAGAGACCTGGGAGCTGCCGTACACTTATAGGTGCAGGAATAAGGACTGGGAAGTTTTTTAAGTGGTTCAAACTGTGAAAAGGCCTTGAGTGGCTCTTTAGTGTGTAAAGAAGTATCATTGCACGGGGCGTGTAATGCGTCCATAGCATACTTGTCTTGCTTCCTGACGGGGTCCCCAGCTACGGTAATTCATCCAGTTTTCGAGTCACTTTCAAATGGGAGTTACTTGATGCTGACTGACTAAGGCTGCTGTGGTATGACGCCCGGCATTGCTTATCTAATGATTCCAGGGTTGTTTGTTGTAAGCAAGTATTGTTTCCCCCGGCTCGCACAGTTAAGGAGGCACCAATGTGGCCTTCACTGAAAGTATCCAACATAGGGTTTGATTCTCTGAGCAGACTGAAAGCCATGCTGTTTCAGCAAAACGTGGCCTTAACGTCAGCCCGAGAGATCTTTGATCTACAGGTTGCAAGGTCCTCGGCAGAGATACATGCGATGGTCGGTACAAACGTCCAGCTCCATTTCGGAGAAATGGTCCATCGTATCTTAACCATGTCTGATACGCGGGGGTTAGTACACTTATTTAAGAGCATTGGATCAGGCCTGCTTACCACCTTTCAAACCATTTTTGGTGTAATTCCATCATTTATACACTCCGTACTTGGAAGCATTTTTGGAGGGCTTCCTTTGGTCCTGCTTTCAGTAGCGGGCATCCTGATTTTAATCCTATTGCTTCGCAAGGGATGCCAACATCACTCGAGACATAGAGAGAACACTGCTGGAGCGACGTTGTCGTGAGCACTTGGTGTTCTTCCTGGTTGTACCTCGGCTTCGAGAGTTCAGTGAACATTGGTACCTGTCTTTCAGAACCGCCTGGCTTGACTGCATTCTACCAGTCTTCTGCTGCCTCTTTTGCGTATTTGAACGCATGTTGGACCTCTGCCTGAAACTTCCATCGGTTACACCGCCGGACATAGACATGCTTCTGGCGCCTTTGCGGGCCCACGTGCACAGTTGTCCCCAGCGTATTCCCATGTTGATGATGGCATTCCTGGAGCCTTCACGGGATGCTTCAGCTCCTGTTGGAATGGAGATCGGCTCCACCACGGATGTACAGGCCTCTGTCTCAGGTGCACAGGTGTCAGTCTCAAGTGGACAGGCATCAGGCTCAGGCACACAGGCAACTAATTCTTCCCCGACGGCTGCCGTGGGAACCAGAGATGACCACCTCTGTTCACTTGATTTCATACTGGAGGTGCTTGAAGGACAGCCTCCTGCAGATGACATGTTCAGTGATGTTGAGTCTCCGGCACAGGATTCCTAAACAATCTGGCCTCTCCTGTGCTGGGAACGTTTGGCAAGTTTTTAAACATCTTCCAAATTGAAGGTCGAATTGACTTTGTTTTCATCTTTCCTTTTTCTCTGCTCTGTCTGAGCGTAGTGACTTTCAAGGTGCTCAGAGAAACTATGCACTCATTTATATATATATATATATATATATATATATATATATATATATATATATCTTACCTACTGGCAGTCGCCAGTAGGTAGTTATAGTTAGGACCTAGTTTCCATAGGAAAAGCGTTTTTTGGTTTCCCAATAACTTTGGCACCGGATGACGAATCTTCGCAAAATTTTCAAAACTCATGGGGCGCTCCGGACAGCTCCTATCCTGAAAGTTTCGGGGTGATTCGGTAAGCGGGGCCGAGAAAAAAGGGGGTCCCAAAACGTGTTTTCTCCATGTTATTTTCCATAGGAAACTTTAGACACGGCAACAGCCCGAACTGCTGAATGGAATTACACCAAATTTGGCAAAAGGGAGCCCTTGTTTCAGAAAGAACTCTTTTTGTTAAATGGTGTAAATCCGTTCAGTAATTCCTGAGAAATTCAAAAAAAAGAGGGCGAAAAATGAATTTCCCATAGGAAACTTTAGACACGGCTACAGCTCGAACTGCTGAACGGAATTACACCAAATTTGGCAAAAAGGTAGTGCTTGGTTCAGAAAGCGCCCTTTTTTAAATGGTGTAAATCCGTTCAGTAGTTGCTGAGAAAATCAAAAAATAAACATATCGATATACAAAGGCACGGAGGACCCGCGGACCATCAGTGATGTCATCAGTGATGTCATTTGAGATGTCATCAGTGATGTCATCAGTGATGTCACTGACCATGTCATGAGTGATGTAATATGTGACGTCATCAGCAGTGCATTGCGGGGCGCGAGTTATAGTTAGCTGAACTAACTATAACGGGGAATTTCACTGGTTTTGTACTAGTGAAATGTCCAACTAACTATAACGCCCCTGAAACCTATGGTTTTTTCAGTGAATATATATATATATATATATATATATATATATATATATATAGGACATATGATGTTTTCTGCTTTATGAACAATATATTAATGACCTTTTTAAATGTTTTTAGTATATTTTAATATACGTGATTTTTATGCCTTATTATAGCATTTATTATAGCATTTATTTTACCATTACCTAGCTGACCTTGTTGACCATTTGATGAGGAGTGGGTGTCATGTCATTTAGGATAGTCCCATCATGTACATACGAATTACATATAGTTTGTCCCATCCATATGACATAACGGTTCTACATAGGTGACCTTTTACCTAGTAGCTTCCTTCTGTCTTTTCGACAACGGGCTCTTGGCACCCTATCTTAATCCCTGTACCTGACGTACATAAACATTTCCTCCGGCACAGCAGATTTATTCTGTATAAGGGTCACCATTTTTTCCATCCATGGCCAACAGTCAGCTGTGCATGAGTATTTTGTTTAGATAAGGATTAACAAGGGATTAGTGAATGTTTTCAAAACATATTGATTCTCGAAAACCCTGGAGTGACCACTTTAGTATAAAAGACCCTCACTCCCCTTTACAGAAGCAGAGGAGAATTCCTTCCAGGCTGGACCGAGACTCTGCAGGCTGATCCTTCGATAAGCAGAGACCTGGCATCCCTTGCGGGGTGCCATCCTCGACGCAGAGACGGGGTCCTTCATTCAGAACCATCAGATGAGGGGTTAGCACTTCCCCGGGGGTTTCTTGGCTCCATTAGATTCCATTTAGGATCTATAAGGACATTTACATACACATGATTCACCTACATATCTAGGCTAGGTACATTTAGGTAGGCTACACATCGTAGGAGTACGCAAATGCTATTGTTTTACATAATTTGCTCTTATTCATGTTATTAACAATGTGATAGAAATGTATCTGCTATTTACTATATTGGTTCTAGCGATCACTTTTGTCTGCTCCTGTCTTTTGATTGTCGCAGCTAACATGTTTCACACTATACTGACGCTTAACCAATAAATACTTATTGAAACTGTTCTAATCATCATTCTATGTGTAATCTGAGAAAAAGCAAGCACGAGTGACTGAGCGAAAGATACCGCATTGTTTTCCACGATACCTGAGGAATCAGGGTTGTCATGTTCGGTGGTTGCCAGAAACTACACACACCACTGTAGAGCAGAGGGGGATGGTAGTGGCAACGAAGAGCTAGCTGGTCCAACGGCTGACTCATCCTGTGGGGGTGTCCTGAGTCTGTCTGCACACCAAGCCCTCAGTTTAGGTCATCCAAAATGCGTAGGTCCTGGGGGGTCCTAGGAACTACATGACAAAAGCATTATAAGTTTATGGTTGGATCTGCCCTGGTTCCCCGTACAGACGTCTTCTCGTATCTTGGTGTCCTGATAGACGGCAAGATGAAGTGGGGGCCACTAAAACAGAGAAAGAGGGGAGACCTAGTGTGTGCTAACATGGCCATTTTTAATTTTGCCTCAAGATTAGGCAGGAGACCGATTGCGGCACTCCTGCAGATATATCAGGCAAAATGTATCACTAAAGTTTCCTATGGTAGTGAAATATGGGGCTACGTCACCATGGACGAACTACAAGTGGCTGAGAACAATTTCTTGAAACGTCTTTTATTTGTGCCCCAGGGAACCTCAAACATGGTGGTTCATGAAGAGCTGGGGGTGTCCTATCTTTCTGATCCGTTGGCCCTTTGCCCCCTAACATTACAGTTGAAGCTTTGGCTGAAACAAGGATCAACCCTAAGCAAACTGATCCTGAAGGAGTGTATGGCCCTCGACTACGCCCATCACATTCCGTGGCTTAATCACATAAAGAGTTGCCTTGGGAGGCTAGGAAGAGCTGATCTATTTTCCAACCCAGATTCAGTGAAGAAGAAAGATATGGGTGGGTTAGGAGAGACCTTTTATAGTCAGAGGAAAATAGACAGGGAAGAGTGTGAGTTGAGGAAACATGGGGGCATATTATCAAGGGCTTTATCGCCGCTTTAGCGGCACTTTTGCCGCTAAAGCGGCGATATTTTTATCGCCCTATTAGCAAGCTGTCGCTAACAGCTGTTAGCGACAGCTTTTAGGTGATAGCGACCGGGTTGGGTGCCACTTTGCATGCCAGCGATATTTATCGCTAATGACATGCAAAGTAGGCGTTCCCAACCTGGCAGCGACTGGAAATAGTCGCTAACATCGCTATCGCCTATTAGGGAGGCCAGCAAGGCGATAAAGAAACCAGCGCTAAACACTATTAGCGCTTGTTTTTTTACACCTGGTCCAAACCTGACTTAGCCATGTAATCCAATGGGAGGTGGATTACATGGCTAAATCCCCTTGCCCTATCAGCAAGCTATCGCTGGTCACAGTGCGATTATCGCTGGATTTCCAGCGATAATCGCACTGTTTTCCAGCGACAGCAGGGGTTTCTATCGCATTGGAGATAAGCGTTGCTGATAGCACGCTATCTCCGCGATAGAAACCGGCGATAGCCGGCGATAATTATCCTAGCGCTAAATGCGCTTAGCGATAATTATCGCCGGTTATTGCTAATAGGCCCCATAGTGTCCTTAAATTTGCCATTCTGAAAACTGTACAATCCACTGAGCCATATCTCCTAGCGCCTCTTAGTACTTATGAACGCTTCTTATTGTCCAGGTTTTGTTTTGATCTCTTCCACCTCCTGTTGGCACAGCCACGTGGGTGTAGTAGAGGTCAGAACTTAGAGTCCTGTGGCTGCAACAGTAAGTCTCCACAGGACATGCTTTACTTTTTAATGTTTTGTAAGTACTACGAGATTCCCTGGAAACATTTTCTTATTCCCATTTTGAAAAAACTGGAGTTTAGGCAGGTGCGACCAGCTTTTATTTTTTTACAAATGCTACCTGGTAACACTGTCATTTATGTCCTTAACTTTTTTAAAGTAGCGGTGAGGCTTAGAGCCTGCTGTGATTAATTGACAGTGGCCCAAAAGTGATTGCACCATTTTGTATGGTTGTAGTACATGCAGTTCAGTTAGGGATCCCGTGCCTATTCCCATCCTTCTTTTAAAGATCTATTGTATGTGCATTTTATAACGCACTTTTATGTACTGTATATGAGACTTTTAAGTAAGATCTGTTAACATGGCGGCCGGTTAGGAGCCTAGGTCGCGAGCTCCGCTATTGTGAGAGCGTGCAGAAGAGATGTAGCCCAGCTCTCGTAGCAGAACACTCACCGGGATCACAGGCGTATCTAGGGGCTCAGCGAAGTGAGGAAATACCGGGAAACATCGGGAATCCGAACTCTGGCGTGTGAAAGCGGCGGCGGCACCCGAGGGCTCAGCAGTGCGGAGGCAGTACGGACGCAAGGACGGAAGCAGAGGCGGAGGCGGGTCCTGGTTGGGGCCGGCATCCCGGCTTCTCGAGAGTGCTGCGAAAAGTGCTGGGAAAAGCGGGAGACTTCTGGGCAGTTGCGGCAGAGGAATTTCGGCACCAGCGGGGAGCGATACTGAAAGTACGTTTTAGAGGCCCCCCATGCAATTCCCCATGTATCCCACAGACAATCATTGGGCTTTTCTGCTTTGGCAAAAACGAAGTGCAGGCTTGTAGGAGAACTGACAGCGACACAAAGGAGGAAAGTAAGGAGAGTAAAGTTAAAGTCAAAGCCCAAGACAGTGCTGTTGTTTGCATGAATTCAGCTAAGAAGAGAGGAAGGGGCAAGCGAAGGGGTCTGTCCGCTTCAAGCACTAACTCGGTGGTTCTATTGCAGGGAGATTTACTGAGTCAACCCGCATCAACGCTCCAAACGCCCCCGGTGCCCCCGGTGCCTCAAGATACTTGCTACTTACTAAGGAATAAGCATTCGAATTTGGCGCTGGTCCCTACAGCTGATGACACAATTCCCTTGACGGGAACAGGGTTAGAGAAGAAACAAGAGCAAACCGCACCACCGGAAGGTGATACAGGGAAATACACTAATAAAAAACAAAGAAGTCAAAGAACTAAGGGAGGCTTAGCAGCAGTAGTTTCAACTAGAGCCGCCAAAACAGCCAAAAAAGAGCAGTTAAAGAAGGGATCCAATCTTAAAGTTACTCCTTCCCTTCGCTCTTTCTTCAAGGTGCAAGAAAAGTCAACTCTTGGGCACGGGACACCTAAACTAGGGAGTACTACTGGAGGGTCCCCTGCTAAACAAAAGTTAATGTCCTTCCCTATTTTAACAATGATGGAAACCTCTAATAAGTTTCAAGCTCTTATGTTAAAGGACCAGGGAGACGAGATGCCATAGAAATTGAAGAGGTTCCGGAGAGTGAAGATAACTTGTATCAGAATACGATGAATAAGGAACAAGGACCGAAAACACCCGCGCAGGCTGAAGTTGGTGATTTGATGGGGTCACTTCTTAGAGAAATGAAGCTTAGCTTTGCGAAGTCTGAAAAAAATCAAGAAAAATTCAGGCAACATGTGAAGCCTTGGAGTCTAAGGTTAATGCCCTAGTTGACAGAATTGTGGCTATTGAAAATTCACTGGAGCAGACTAGGGAGGAAGTGAAACTTTGCCAAAATGACATTGATAAGCTTAGATTAACTGAGAAAGAACTCAGGGATAAAGTTGAGACCCTGGAAAATAACTCAAGGCGGAATAATTTACGACTGTTGAATATTCCGGAAGGCTCAGAAGGGCAGAACATAAGGAGCTTCATAGTCAAACTGCTAAAAGAATTTACCCCAGAGCTGGACGAAAAAAACTTTGGATGAAGACATACAAAGGGTACACAGGGACCCTTTTAGGCCAAATAAAGTAAGGAAAAATCCACGGAGAGTGCTTGTTAATTTTAAGACCTACACCTTAAAGGAAAGTATCTTGAATAAGGCTTTGAAATCAAGTACTTTCTCCAAAGACGGCTATAGTTACAAAATCCGTTCCGACATCTCCAGGGCAACTGCAGACAGACAGTGGGCCCTAGGAAATTATATGCAAGACTTGAGAGCTGAAGGAGCAACGGTCCAAATGAAATTTCCAGCCCTTTTGAGAATAATGTGGAATAATCAGACTCACAATATCAGGGAGCCGAAAGAAGTGGAGTTGCTCCTAGAACGAATGAAATCAAAATGTAGTAAGTAATGACTAATGAGTAAGAGCCAATATAGTTAAATAATATTCTCATGATAGCGGATCTCAAACAGGGCAACTAGGTTTGTCCAATGACAGCAGGGAGGGTTCTCCGGGGTGGGGTTAGTGTCAAGGGTTTGTTCATTTTCTTTGAGCACAATTTAAATAAATTTCATTTGGGTGGGGAGCATTGGGGAAAAAAGACAAAAAAATATTGTCCGATATGTAAGACTTACGGCAAACACGGTCATGGTAAAATGCAGAATAATAAACTTTTATTAAGATAGGTGAGTTAAAAATCTTGACTTGGAATGTGAATGGGCTAAGAACAAAGAGAAGGCGACAAAAAATCTTTGAATATCTTAAATTAATAAAGAGTGACATTATAATATTGCAAGAAACCCACCTTCTTAAAGAAGAGTGGTTTGAAATCATAAAACGGGAAAAATGGGTTGGGAACAGTGTTTGTACAGACCAATCTTGTAGTATAAAGGGAGTATCAATTATCATTAAAAAATCATCGAATTTAACATTATTAGAGGGATGTGCAGATTCAAGGGGCAGATGGGCTTTCGCTAAGATTAAGTCGGGAGATAGTTTTTCTCCGTGGTTGGGTACTATGGCCCTAACACGGATGATCCTGCACCACTTCAATCCCTTTATGCGCAGCTAATAACAACGTCCTCACCACTCATGCTAGGTGGTGACTTTAACATCTTATTAAATCCTAAAAATGATAGGCACCCACCTGGTAGAGCCCCGAATCTTCCTAAAATGAGAGAGTGGCTGAATAGACTTAAAGACGATTTGGGGCTGGTTGACATCTGGAAGGTCAAAGGGGATCATAGTAACAGATACACCTATAGAAATCATAAATATGGCCATGCCTCTAGAATTGACTTCTTTTTAATTGATAAACTTTTAAGCAAAAAGGTGAAAAAAGTGTTTCACGTGCCCGCCCACCTCTCAGACCATTCCTTAGTCCAGCTAGACATATGTTATAATTTTTTGCAGGGCGAGAAAAGGTGGACACTAGATCGTACCCTTTTATTAGACCACCAAGTAATAGATAAGTTAAGAGATACAACAGTAAATTACTTTAAAGATAACGTTAATGGAGAAACATCTAGCCATGTAATTTGGGACGCCTATAAAGCTGTGCTTAGAGGGGTCTTAATTGGACTAGCAATAAGTAGCAATAAGGAGAAAAGGCTTAAAATTACTCAGCTAGAGGCCGATATACAAGAAAAACAGGCGAGGTGGAAAGCCGCAATTTCGGAGGAAGAACAAAACAAAGCAATGGGAGAAATATCAAAAAAGAAATACGATCTAGCACTCTAGGGGTAAGGGTAAGGAAAAGGTGGCAGGCCAGCTGTTTATCAAACTATGAGTATGGGGAAAATAGCGGAAAACTCCTAGCGTGGAAGCTTAAAACTGACTCGAACAGAAATAAAATTATGGCAATATATAAGGGCAGCGATGGGGAAATGGTAGAAGATAGGGCAGGCATAGAAGAGGCCTTCGTAGATTTCTTTCAGTTACTGTACGAGGAAGACCTTTCACCTTCAGCTTCAGCAGTGGACTTCTACTTAAGAGACTCACAAATTCTTAATCTGGACGTAGATTCTTGCAAATTATTAAATGCAGCTATCACAGTGGAAGAGGTAATGGAGGCGATAAATAGCCTGAAAAGAGGAAAGCCTGCTGGCCCAGATGTTATCCCAAATGAGCTTTACTTAGCTCTAAATGAATCCTTAGCCTCTAGATTAGCGGACCTTTTTAACACTATCTATTTAGAAGGTTCCCCACTTCCAAAAACTTGGAATGAGGCTACTATTAGCCTAATTTTAAAACCTGGCAAAGATCCCCTCAAATGTGAGTCATATAGGCCCATATCGCTTCTAAACAATGATTATAAAATTTTTACGCAGATCTTAGCAAAAAGACTCGGGTCTCTATCAAACAAACTTATTCATAACGACCAAAAGGGATTTATCAGGGGGAGACAGTTTCACGATCTCACTCACCAACTTATTGGAGCAATCGATATTGCCGTTCAGGAAAAGTCCCCTCTTGCAATTCTCACTTTTGATGCTGCTAAAGCTTTCGACCGCGTGAATTGGTCATTTTTGCAGGAAGTCATCCTCCACCACGGTTTAGGGGAAAATTTCTCAAGAGCAATAGCGAATATATACTCAGCTCCTGTAGCAAAAATACTTATTAATGGTAGCTTATCGAAAGGTTTTCAGATTAAAAGAGGTACTAGACAGGGATGCCCGCTATCCCCCACCTTTTTAACCTCTATATAGAACCTTTAGCTAACATGATAAGGAGGTCTCATGACATTACTCCCTTTAAATTCAATGGATGGAACTTGAAAGTGGCATTATATGCCGATGATCTAATGATTTATACAAGCAACCTGAATAAATCCTTCAACAGCATAACAAGATTACTAACAGACTTTGGGAGTATTTCTGGTTACCAAATTAACCATCAGAAGACTGAGGTCATGCATTGGAACACGATCACACCAGTGATAGTATCTAAAAACAAAATCAAATATTTGGGGATAGAAGTTTCAAAAAACATCGATGAAATTGCCCAAATAAATCTGGACTTAAAAGTTAAAGAGATGAGGAAGTTATTAAAATCTTGGAGCTGTTTATCTCTTACTTTTATGGGAAGAGCCAAAGTCATCAAGATGGCGATTTTGCCAAAGTTTACCTTTGTATTCAACGCCATTCCTCTGGAGTTTAAATCACATTGGATAAGAAAGATTCAGAGCAAAATAAATGCCTTCATTTGGGCCTCTAGAGGAGTAAGGATAGCCTGGAGAAAGCTTTGCCAAAAGAAAAATCGAGGGGGATAGCCAGCCCAGACCTTATGATGTATTATAGAGCCTTCCATTTCAAGAATATTAGGAATCTTCTTCGACCGAATGAATTTTTCTCTGCCTATTGGAAAGCAGTAACTGATTATGACCATTGTCTCTATAAGTTTGGCCACCCCAAATACTTTAAAAAAATTAAATTAAAGGTACCGGGGTCAGCGTACAAGCTATGGTATGAGATAAGGAAAATATGGAAGTTTCCTTATTACAGTCCGCTAGCAGCAATATGGAATTCACCGGGAACACCAGAATGCCTGAAAGACTCTCTAGCAGGTCCTTTAAAAAGAGCAGGAATAGAGAAATGGGGAGAACTTTTAGAGCATGGCAACTTAAAGAGCTGGGACATACTATCGGAAAGAACCAACGCAGAAATCTCAATGTTCAAATATTACCAGTTGGCTAGCTGGTCTAAAGAACAAGAGACAATGTCAGATCATATTGGGAAACTGGAGGAAGAAATACAGAAAGACCCAGTGCAAAAAGAAATTTCAAAATGGTACTGGTACCTGATTCAGAGGGACGAGGCCGAATTTACTACACCAGGCGATATCTGGAAGAATATCTTTCCGGCTCAAGACTTGCAACAACTTTGGCAAGTATCTTGCACTTTTTATGGTATATTATAGTTTCTGCACCCCTTAGGAAAAATCATCTTTTTACTTTGCACAGGTCCTACTGGACGACTGAAAGATTAACTAAAATGAACAACCAGGTGACGAAAAAGTGTCCAAAATGTGGTGAGATAAAGGCAAACGACATTCACATGTTTCACTTATGTGCTCATCTTGATATTTACTGGAATGAAATTGGTAAGATCATTGACAAAGCTTTAAATAGCAAGATTAAGGTAAGCACCTTTACTGTTATTTTTGGCATTCTGGATACTAATGAACCTGTTATTGTTTTAAGTAAAAACCAGAAATATTTATTATTTACTTTAATCATATTAGCCAGACGCGAGGTGTGTATAAACTGGATTCTCCCATCTCCTCCTAAGGTGGCAGACTGGCTTTACTCAGTTGATAAGTTCAGGAAATTGGATAAAGCTAGAGGGGAAAACAAACGTACGAAGTATTGGGAACTCTGGGACTAGAACTATGTGGCAGGGTAGGAAGGGATGTCCAATGATTCCAACAAACGCGATCAAACAAATTCAAGGGAATCATCATGGTGGTTCTGTGATGGTAAACTCAAAGAATTTGTGGGCTCTTAAGACATGGTTTCTACCTCGTTATCCAAGGGCGGCCCCCTTTCCACTTTATGAGGTGACCTTGTTTGCCATAACCACGAAGATTGCATAAATGAGGACAAAA